>LZPO01066360.1:200264-213203 GCA_001675575.1 Neotoma lepida | reverse complement strand
ACCATGTGGTTGCTGGGAATTGAACTCAGGACCTCTGGAAGAACAGTCAGTGCTCTTAACCTCTGAGCCACCTCTCTTTAGATTGTGCTTTTGCTCTTTTCTTTTTGTTAGGCTCTGATCTTAAATTTACAATGCTTAGTTTCAACTTGACATAAAACCATTAAAAACTAGAGATTTCCTTGGCTCCCAGATTGCAGTTTCTAATGCTTTCAACACTCCTATAGCTTCTCTGCAAGGTAGAGCATGTGGAGTGATACACTGATGCTGCTTTTCCAGGAAACATGAGTATTGGTAGCCTTTAGTAAACAGGNAGTCTTCTCCTGGAGTGTTCTGGAGCATCCCTCCCCTCAACAGCTGGGGAGGGATGCTGAGTATGGTGGCACAAGCCTGTAATCTCAGCATGTGGGGAGCAAAGGAGAGGGCTGGAGAATCAAGGCCAGACGGGGTAGTCTACAGCTTTGTTAAAAGTGTTTGCCTCCTATGTACAATCTCCTGGGTTTCATCCTCAGCATCTGAAAAACCAGAATGTGAACAGCAGTAGCTGCTGGCTCACTCAGCCTGTGCCTATGCTGAGGACAATAGTGGAAACTGGAACTTAGCATGTGTCCAACTTCATAAACGGGCCTATGAACAATGACAGATGTGTGTTGGCTGCTCTGAACACACAGCATCACCTCAGAGAATTCACCATGTAATAGGAAGAACAGACTTTGTCCACTCTTCTGTTCCTATTTGCTATGTGTAGGTAGTAAGAAGGAGCCCTGGAATATTTCCTCTGCCCCACTGAAAAGGGTTGAGTGAGNCCTGAGCAGATCATTTCATAGGCACTATCAGAACAACTGCTGTATTTTACAACCTGTTGAGAAAAGTATCTTATGGAAAATTCCAAGGTCTGCTATACCCTGGTGAAATTGATTACACAGACTTAAGCAATATGATTAAGTGGGTGTGTGTGGGGATCCCTGTTCCTAAAGGAGGGGATTAAAATAAAAAATTTTAGGAAGAGCTTCTGTTCAACTTGCAGGCACCGAGGAGTCAGCTGTCCAACTGTGTGAGGTGTCCTGAGCTGGGCAAGCGAGATGAGACACTGGAACAGAAAGAGTTTCTTTGGCTTGCTGGGCTNGTAACGTTCATTTGCACATGCATATTTGAAGAACAAAAATAGCAGCTCATGTGGGGAGGTGAGAGTGCTGGAGTCAGCAGTTTTGTTGGCAAAATAGGCTGAGTTGTGTAAGGAGAGAAATCAAGCAAGAAAGACTGGTCCTGCTGCTTCTGGGCTGCGGTCCCCAGCAGAGATAAAGGGGTCCCTTCAAGCCTCGGTTGATGGAAATTTTAAACTCAGGTGGTTCAGTGATAAAGGGATGAATTTAAAAGGATGTGATTGCTGCCAACCCTCTGAAGACTGTGGCTCTGAAGGTCAAGAAGACCAGGGTGAATAGTTACACTGATACTGCGAATGAATTCAACCATTTGTTTTGCAATAGATACCGTGCTTAGTAAGTGCACCTACCATCTCTCTGGCAGTGTTCTAGAGGAGAGAAATGGTGATTAAATTGCCATAGCTTGTGTCCTTGAATGCTTAGAATTTGTTGGTAAAAACAGCCAGGCAGAGTCATGTGTCCTACAGAAGGGAGATTTGTTGGAGCACCAGACAACAAGCTGTGCTCTGATTCTGGGGCACTCTTAGTTCTTCACCTCACCTCACCTGTCCATGTAAAGCTAGTGTGTGGACAAAGAACTGATACTTCCACATACATTTGCATGGCTCTCTGGGATTGGGTACCTAAACCAAGCAGACAGGGTTGAGCCCCTTTCTCTTGGTGCTGGCAACATTAATCCAGCTATTGGGACCCTTTTCTTTCNGGGCGTCTTGTTTCTCCTTGATGCTTATCATCATCTAGAATGGGTCTTGAATTTAGTGCTTTCCAGTTGCACTGTCCTACTGTAGTGGTTGTTTAGACTCTTCTAGCTCTTGGCACACTGAAGTCTCTGAGGATAGGGAATGGGGCTTAGTCACTAATGTGTTCTGACTGGAGTAAGTGGGAATTTAATCTAGACTAGTAAAAAAAAAATCAGACTGTGAATCTTGCCTTTTAGCTTATTTAAAAATACCCTGTGTAGGCTCTAGATGCATCAGATCTGTGACAAAATATAGTAGGTTATTTTCAACATCTACAGCAACAGCTGCAAGAACCAACTAACCACATTGATCTTTATGGCTGTAAATAGGATTGGTTTAAATTTTACTGAAAGGAAAATCATTTCTGGGGCAAATATTACAGGAAGGATCCCAAATAGCCCATGAAAAGGCCAGTTGATTCGCCAGCCTTTAGGGGCCTCTCAGAACTGTCTTACCCCGGCAGGCCTGGTGACAGATTAGCTAGCAAATGACGGAAAGTCTACAGAGCTGTTAATTAAGAATGAATCAACTCACAGAGACAGATGTGGAAAGGTCATTGAAAGTGCAGGTCCGTATAGAAAAAGATCCCAAGCACGTTTTTGTGTGTGCATTATTTTTTTTCCCCCAGAGGAATATACCAAGAGCAGCCTGAGAACTTTTATTTTCTCTTAAAACTAATTGTAAAAATGAACAGTGAGAGTCATAACTGAGAGAAAGGTCAGCAGAGAAGACAACTCTTCTTAAGGTTCCTAGGCAAAAAGCTCCCGTGGCACTGCTCAGGAGCCTGCCACTCAAGTAGTCTTATATTCCTGAGCCAGTAACTCCAATGAAGGGATGAAAATGTCCCTTCTTTCTAACAAATGCTCCTGAAAGAAAGCCAACTGCTTATGAAACAGAGAAGGCCAAACCAAGAAACAACAAAAAATAAAAACAAAGCAGCTCTGATTAGATCAAAGATCTGAAGATCAGCTCTCAAGTGACTAGTTACATGAAGGAATGATTCATAAGACCATTTGAAATAGTGCTCAGCCAGAATTTNTTGTAATTGTTTTGCTTTTCCAGCTATAGAACAATTATAGGTCATAAAGAGTTATCTAAGTTGTGCTGTATTTTATCCATTCCAAGAAGAAAATAATATGATGGTAATTGCAAATGTGAAGAGTTAAAAATTATCTAAATACGTCAAGGACGTATATGATTAGTACTAAAGTGCCTTTACTGTTTGTTTCATTAAATTGCCAGCTCTACTTTTAGAATCCACGTCATCAATGACATTATAATTCTGAGCTTTCTTGAGTGTCATATTCCTCTTGTTTAAAAACTCATGCTAAACCAGGAGTTTTGGGTTGCAAAACTGGATTTCTTTTTACCTTTTACCTGTCTTTATGTGTTTGTTCACCGGTTCAACAAAAACACAAGTGTTATTATTTGTCATTTGCTTTGAGGCAGAGTCTCACTGCCTCAGGTAGCCCAGGCCTACCTCGTCTTGCCTCTCCTAGTTTGGTCTTTGTGAGCAGGCGCTGTGATAGTCTAGTCCACTCACTTCATTTCTGTATCTTTAACAATTTGCTTAGCATGTAACACATATTCAATAACCGCATGTGTGCATTTAGGTGTCTTTTATTTTTCGTAATTCAACTCATTTCACAAGTGCTGAGTTAGTGCTAGCACTTGTGTGTAGTGAAGACATGCCCAATCAGTGCTTTCCCACCACCTAAACAGGAGGCCCACAGCACCTGGTTTCACACATACCGCAGAGCTCAGGCTGCACAGTAGAGTCTCGTTCTTTCCAGTATATTCTGTAATGGAGGATGCAGCCCCTTTGTTCCTGGACTGGGATGTGGGACCAGAAAATCAAAAGGCTCTCCTTTTTCTCTGTGATGGCATTGATATGAGGGCCAGTCAATGGTGCTGGGGAAAAGGACACAAGAGGTTTCTGTCACCCTCCAAATCCAAACCACTAACAGAAGCTTGAGTGAAAGATCCTAAGATTCACCTTCGTGCCTGGAGTCACCCAGGGTGGAGCTGCAACCTCCTTTGTCCTCTGACAGTGCATGCACCTGGATTTCATAACAGGTGTAGGGATTGATGTTCTCTGCATGGGAAAGGGAGTCATGTTAATACCTGCATCCAAGTCATTTTTAGCTTTTCTTAGTTTGAAGATTAAAGAGTAGTCTGGACTGAGAATAAAGGGATGGCCTAGGTGACACTTTCCCAGCATCTTATTTCATGATGCCAGCTTCTAGGTACCACTTCCAAGAAACATGAGGGATTTTATTTATTTTTGTGATAAATTCTTTCTATGTAGCCCAAACTGGNTTCAAATTCACAGCAGTCCCCCTGCCTCAGCCTTCTTAGGCCAAGAGTTCAGGCATGCATTACTATGCCTAGTTTCTTCATTTAAGAGAACAGAGTAACTGTTCTTAAAAAGGAGATAAAGGCCTTTAAGAAGCTCTGATGAGGATTTAAACATATCCATACAAATACAAGTGTGCAGAATATTGGATTCTACAAATGAGTCACTTGTTTATATGGAGTTGCTGGAGTTTTGCAGGCATAGCACCTCAGTGCCTTTCATATGGCACACTGGTTTGTGACTAGGGGTGCATGCAGTGGAATCCAGCCCTTGATTCCTGCTCTCGGCTCCCCTCCAGTTAGATCTCAGTTGCCTCACAGCCTCAAAGATTAAGGTGGTTTCCAGGAGTGTTAATGCTCCTTTGTAGCTTTGAAATGCTATACTTTACAATTTTCTGTCTGTCATGAGGAAAGTAAGTGCCTCTTTCCCACCCAAAGTCCTTATTGTATTGCTTGTGAAGGACTGTAAAGTCCTTATAACACTGCCATGACGTACCTTTAAAATTCCAAATCTTGCTGGGCCTGGTGGTGCACACCTTTAATCCCAGCACTGGGGAGGCAGAGGCAGATGGATCTTTGTGAGTTCAAGGCCAGCTTAGTCTACAAATCGAGTTCCATGATAGCTAGGGCCACACAGAGAAACCCTGTCATGAAAACCCAAACCAAACCAACCAACCAACCAACCAACCAACTAACCAAGAACTCCCAAATTCCAAATCTTCCCCTCCCCACAGCTTATTTTTAGTTTTATGTGTATGTGTGGGGTGTGTGTGGGTGGCTTGATGTGTCCAAGGAAACCAGAATAAGGAAAGTATCAGATCCCCCTGAAGCTGGAGTTATAGGTTGTTGTGAATTGCCTGACACGGTTCCTTTGGGAGAGCAGGAAGTGCTCTTAACTTTTGAGCTATCTCTCTAGCCCCTAACTTCTAAATCTTGAAGGCACAAGAGAGATGACTGTCACTAGGTAACTATAGTATCAGGTGCTTAGTGCTGCCTGATGGCTTACTTGGGTCCCCTACACTAATAATTGACTAGGACTTAATGTCTTTTTGGGGTGCAGAGGAATTTTACCTCACACAATTATTGATTAAATTGTGTGTGTGTGTGTGTGTGTTTACATGAAAGTCCATTAAGTCATCGCACAACCGTTGTTGAAAGAGAGCCTGACAAGATCAGATTCACATGAGAGTGGGTACCAACTGGAGTTCATAAAGCAGAGAAAGTGGAGAAGACACTTGCTACCTTAGTCTGCAGAGCGCCATGGGATCCATACTGAAGGGCAATGAAGGATATGGAGCCACACTTCCTTTGGAAGGGTCTGGCAAGTGGCTCTCATTTCCAGTATTTGGTTCACTTTGCTGTCCCATGTCTTGGGAAGAGCCAACCAACCCACTGCCCTGTGGAGATCTGTGAGTTCCTGATGGGCCTTGCAAAGCAAAATGTGAGTGAGGTCACTACTACACCGATGAGAAGCTGTGGGGTTTTTTTCCCCTGTGAATTGCCTGCCCTTAGTCAAGGAGGAAAGATACGTGGCTGTGTGTCTTTATTGACATTTCCCCTTTCAAGAAGAGCAGAGCCTTGCTAGCAAACTTTTTACTGATTTTGGCCCTAAAGAGAAACATTTTTTTTGGATCATTTTGTATGAACACCCCCCAGGGGGGTATCTGCTCCCCACCTTAAGAATCTTCAGTGGAGGAAGTTCACGTGTGGAAGACTCTCATTTCCTTTGCAATATGGCCCAATTTCCAAGCTCATTTCATGTCACTATGTTGACCTATATGCCACAACATCCTTGGGCAAAGGCCTTGTCTCTATGTTTATAAGCTATTTTATGGACTTTTTCTTTCTCAGAGATTTAATTTCACCTCAGGTATGGGAGAATGTAGACAATTATTCCATGAATAATGTAACCAAGAGTCATTCTGTACACATCAAGACTAGTATGTGGCAGAGGGACACAGATACTCTAGGTCTCAGGGAAAAGCTTCCAGACACTGGGATACAGTGGGCAGACAGGATGGGGCTGGTAGTCTCTAGCTCTCCTGGCCCACAGTCCAGGAATCAGGTTTATTCTGACTCATTCCAGGACATCTGACACTCTCCATACAGCCAGAGTCAGAAAAAGCTTGTAAGGACCCAGTGGCATTGGGAATAACATTTGAATTCATGGTAAGTAGCAATTAGTGAAATTTTCAGTTCAACAGAAAGTGAGAGCAAACTAACTATTTCCCAAGTGGCAGAACAATCTTAATCAGTTATTTTTTATTAACTTTATTAATACTAGTTAATTTATTAACTTTATTAAGTTGGTTTTATTCAAATGCATAATTCAAAAGTGACTCAGAATATTTCATTTTACTAAGTATGGAGAACATGCTTGTCATCTACTTTATGGTGTTTGTATAGAATTATCTGATTTCCAAAAGAAAGGCTAGGTTCAAATTGTCCATGAGGGATGGATCTTGATATTACCTCCCAGTTTAGTCACTGCTTCTCCCGTCTGTGTACCATTTAATTTGATGGGTGTGTTAACACCCCCTACCCCCCAGGGAAACTGGTATTACTGCAAAGCCTCCAGCTATCCCAGAAGAAAGTCACGAAGCTGCTCTCAAATTTGATGCCTCCTTCTGTGGTGTGGTAATGAATGCATGCCTTCAATTCCACCACTCAGGAGTCAGAGTCAGGAGGATCTATGTGAATTCTATGGCAGCCAGGACTAGAGTGAGACCTTGTTTCAAACAACAGCAAAAATTGATGCCTTCTTTTCTTACCATTTCTTTTCAGGGTTTGAATCTTGCTTTCCTGAGCAACCAAGGAAACACACACATACTTTTGGATATATATATATATATATATATATATATATATATATATATATACCAGCAACAATAATCAAACTGCCCACCTCATCCCTTCTAAATTTCTCCTCTATGGGCTAAATGGTTTCCAAATGAAAAGTTCTAGATTATCTGTGTCTTGCTTTCTGGATGCTCACTGTATGCAGCCTCCTCCTTAAGGGTTAGTAAGGAGATCATAACCTGTTAGAATATGAGCAGGCAGGCCATAGAAGAGGCACACAGTAGAGGACCAGCCCATACGTTTTTGTATAATATGATGTTTTTTATCCAAGTAAAGCTTATGTTAAGTAGGTTGGAGAGGTGGAATGNTTTTCATGGTGGAACAATAATATAGTTTAATGTTTGGAGCTTATAAACCTATTCAATTCTTATTTCTGACACATTTAATANTAATCACTTGTTAGCTAAATTATTCAGTACTTGAAATATGCTAAGCATTGTTTAGAACATTTTCCATATATTAATGCAGTCACTCCTCATAACCACTCATGAGAAAAGAGGGGCATAGCAGAAATCTGCCTAACATCTCACAAGCGTTAGTGAGCGAGCCATGACTCAGACCTGCGTAGTCTATCTATATAGCCAGACCATGAACCACAATGCTGAACTTACATTTAAGATGACATTAGATTCTCTCTAGNCCTTTTAGTATGTTTTCCGATACTTTCNTTTATTGCAACCCCTGACAGAAACGTCACTTAGGAATAGAGATCCCAATTATGATATAATAGTTCAAATGACAAAGAGCAGAATTGGGAATGAGGGTCTCCTGGTTTTGTCATCTGTATGATATGTTTAAAATAATGACTCGATGCACTAAATTATTTTCAGTTAAATGATTTTACAAAGATAAAGGTATCTGTTACATTGACAAGTTAATTTAGGTTTCTGCCATACTTATTTGGTTCAATTGTTATTTAATCTTACGGGGCATGGTGCTAGGGGACATAATTTTCCATAAATATGAGACTTCTTTAGTCAGTTGGTCCTCAAATTAGTCCTGAGGACAGTCTTTTTGTTTTTTCAAGACAAGGTCTCACTATGGAGCTCTCACTGTTCTGGAATTCACTATGTAGGCCAGTCTGGCCTTGAACTCACAGAGATTTGCCTGCCTCTGCCTCCCAAGTCCTGGGGTTAAAGGTATGCACCACCACATCTGGCTCACAGGGTAGTCTCGATGGACTCCAGGTTCCCAGTGTTTAGGACCGCAGTATACCATGTAACCCTCTGTAATGGAAGGCAAAATTGCTTGAAATCTCCCCACATGTCTTAGGGTTTCNATTACTGTGATAAAACACCATGGTCAAAGGCAACATGGAGAGGAAAGGGCTTATTCCATTTTACAGCTTATAGTCTACCATCCAAGGAAGTCAGGGCAGGACTCAAAGTGTGATTCTGGAAGCAGTATCTGATGCAGAGGCCATGAAGAAATGCTGCTCATTGGCTTGCTCCCTACAGCTTGCTTAGCCTGCTTTGTTATAGCAACCAGAACCACCCGCCCAGGGGGGTCACCACCCCCTGTAGGATGGAGACTACCCCCACATCAGTCGTTAAGACACAGTCTTGCCTCCAGGCCAATCTTATGGAGGCATTTTCTCAATTGTGATTTCACCTTCTCAGATAACTCTGAGGTACCTGAGAAGTGAACAGTGAGGTACCTGAAATCAGAGCAGACATGGTGTGGGGAGGGATCCGCAGCCAGTGTTGGGGAATGATGCTTTCTGGTTGTAGAGCCCTCCATTCCACTATGTACTCCCGAACAGCAGAGGCAGCTTTCCTGGGAGGCTGCCAGGTCACCACAATGTTGTCCGTGTTCTCTGACCTTGCAGATACCCGGGAAGGAGCCAGCAACCCTTTGAGGGTGAGGAAGAGGAAGGACAAAATCAGAATGGATAAAGATGAAAACAGGAACTGGGGAGACATCTCAGTCAGTCAAGTGTTTGAGGACTCGAATTCAGTCCCCATAACCCACTGGGCTAGGCATGGTTGGCATGGTGGTGCATGCTTGTACTCCCAGTCCTGGGGAGGTGGCAAAGGAAGATCCCCAGCCAGGCATATTAGCCTACTTAGTAAGCTCCGGCCAGTGAGAGACTTTTTTTTTCTCACAACAACAACCAAACAAAAAACAAGGTAGATACTGCCTAAGGAATAACATCTACCTAAGGTTATCCTTGCATGTGTTTATGCACACACACACACACACACACACACACACACACACACACACACGACAGCTTATCCCAGCTTAGTCTTAGAAACCATCATCTCTCTTTAGGGACTTCCAGATCAAGGGTTAAGTTTATGCTTTTCAGTTCATGGAGGATTAGCCTCAGCAGCTTGTCCTATAATCCTGTGTAGCTTTCTTTGTGGAATTATTTCCTCTTTGTATTCACTTACCACATTCCCTCAAAATGCTTACGCTGTTAAATGTAATATACACCCTTCTAATGACCTCCTATCTGTCTCCTTACACATAAATGTATCACTGAAAAGTAGTGTGACCCTTTGCTTGTGTGTTGTGTTTTCACAAAACACAGTTTTGTCAAACCTTTTCACTTAGCTTTCTGTTTCTGGGATAGATTCATTCTCCTTCTCTATGTAAACCTANCTCACTCCTTCACAATTCTGCCTAAGCCCTTTTCTCATCTGCTTTCAAGTGACAGCCGGAGTGTCCTGACACAAAGACACAGTGACCTTTCTCTGCAGTCNCTCTTGTGCATGTGCAAGACCATTCTGTATGCACATGCACAAAACTGCTTGCTTAGGGAGTGTCTTTCTGACTGATCTCCAGAACGGATGAGAGGGGGATGGAGCCCTAGTCCAGCCCAAGCAAGGCACTGTACACACGCACAGAAGGTAAAAAAATTAACAGCATGTTGACACTTTACCAAAAGTAGCTAGCATGAGGACTCTCACTTCACCTACACTTTGTATTTCCCTATTTTCTATGTTTATCAATTTGTTATGTATACAATGATATGTGATTAGACGTTCGATTTTCATGTTTGTGGTTTCATAAGGTGAAGCTTCTTACTGANTTTTCTTCTGTGACAATTTGTAGACTTGGCTCATTTTTCTGTGTGATTCTGCCTTTTTCTGACTGGCAGGTAGCTTTGATGATCCTATCTACTTTTCAGTTTTCTACTCTTAATGCAGTCAGTTAGTTCTCTGACAACTTTGCTATCTACAGTGGTGCTGGTAAATTTACCTCAGTTTTGATTTTGAGTCTTGTTTGCAAAATTCCACCACCCTGGGGCTNTGAACACATTCAGCTACATTGTCTTCTATTGGCCTTTACTTCTGCTTTTTATGCTTAGGTTTTCAGTCCAAAATATAAGCTAAAAGGATTATTTTTTAAAAAGGGAAGTGCTATTATTTCTTGATGATTTCCAGGGCCAGTGAGTCTGCACTGTAAACTGCACAGACACACCCCACCTGCTAGTCCTTAGATATTCACNTTTTCTTTCAGTTCTGGGGGTAATGGCTTCCCTGGGGTTTTACTTCTCCAGTGGGTTAAAGAAGAACTAGGTAATGGGAAGAGTATGATCAAAGTACATAGTAAACATGTATGAAAATGTCATAATGAAACCTATGAATATACACTAATAGAAATAACAGAAAAACTCTTCTTAAATAGAAATGAAATGAAATATGCTAGCCCTNCAATTAAAAGTAGAAATACTATTAGCTAGAAAAAAAGCCTTCATACCCTAAGAATGAAGTGTTTAATTGAAGAACAATAGAAAACTATAAAGCAAAAGGCACTTAATGACACCAANAGAAGTTTCCTATGTACAGACATTTATTTCTATCTGCAGTGGGGGTTGGGAGGGAGGGAAGGAGGAGGAGGAGGATTGCTGCCTTTTTAGTTTGTCTATTCTTTACTTTTCAAATGCTGTATATGCTTACCTGGAAGTTGGAACCATTGGCACTAATTTTTAATATATGTCTATATAGATTCAAATTGTCAATAATTTATTTAGATTTTGTGTCTGTATTCACAAGTGATTTNAACAATAATCTTTCCTGTNCTCTCTTTATTTGCCTTTATTAATAAAATAAAATTGAAGAGGGATTATATGAGCAAGGGGGGTCAAGATCATGATGGGGAAATCTACAGAGACAACTGAACCAAGCTCATAGGAACTCATGAACATTAGACCGACAGCTGTGGAACCTGCATGGGACAGGACTAGGCCCTCTGCATACAGGGGAGAGATGTGTAGCTGGGTCTGTCTGAGGGGCCCCTGACAGTGGGATCAGGATCTATCCTGGTGCATGAGCTGGCTTTCTGGAGCCCATTACCTGTGGTCGGACACCTTGCTCACCCTTGAGGCAGCGGGGAGGAGCTGGATCCTGCCTCAACTGAATGTATCAGGCTTTGCTGTTGCCCCATGGAAGCCCTTACCCTTTTGGAGGAGGGCATGAGGGGTGGGTCAAGGGGGGCAGTTAGGCGGTGTGGGGAGCAGGAGGAGGGATGAGATGAGGATCTGTGGTTGGTACATAAAATGAATAAAAAAAATTTTTAAATAAAAAAAGAAAATAACATGAGAAAGTAAAAAAATAAAATAAAATTGATCATAAAACAATTGATGCCATAAAACAGATTGGATAACTTTCCTTATTTTCTATTTTCTANAGGAACTTGAATAAAATAAGGTTATGTATTTTTTCAATTGTNAAGTGAGTTGTGCCTGGGCATATTTTAAAAAGCATAGAGGTGGGGGTAAGTTAGCTCTAATTTTTGAAATGGTTATTATGGCTGTCTTTACGTGCATGTTTTATTTTGTGTGTGTGTATGTGTGTGTGTGTGTGTGTGTGTGTGTGTGTGTGTGTGTACTTATACGCTAGTGTCGAAGCATATGCATGGAGGTCAGAGGACACCTTGCAGGAGTTGGTTCTCTCCTTTTACCATGTCATCTCAGGGTTAGAACTCAAGTGGTCAGGCTTGGCAGCAAGCCCTTTCCTGCTTGTCAGCCTGAGGGTAGTTTTTTTTTTTAGAATAAAATGTATTCATTCCATAGATATTGAGTGCTACAATTTACAAGACCTATTGTCTGAGGTTGTGCTAAAATGTTCAAAAAGCCCTTTTCATCTCTACTTTGTCTGGAATTTGCCAAGCAAAGCAGCTTGCATCTCTCAGGAGTCCTTCAACCTCTGGGTGGCTCTTCTTGCCAGGCACCAGTATGTAATTTCCTCCTCTAGGATGTCNGCCAGACCACATTCTTCCCTTCGGGACCCTGCTAATAATGCACCTTCTCTCAGTCACCTTTCAGAATCATTCCTTTATGTCAGGCATGGTGATGCACACCTGTAATTCCAGCACNTGGGNGGCAGAAGCAGGTGGAGCTCTGTGAGTTCGAGGACAGCTTGGGCTACAGAGTGAGACCTTGTCTCAGAAAACAAACAAAACAAAATTACTTCTTTAGCTTCAATCAGAATATCCTATCTCCATGTTTCCCGAGAACCTCTCTGTGCAGTTCTGATGCTTGTAAGGTACCACCTAAGAGAAAGGAGGCTACTTTTTCCATCCTGCTCTGTTGCTTACTGGATGTCTGATCTCAGATGGTTCGGATTATTCTCATTAGTGGTTCGCTTTGAGTCCCCAATAATGCATCAATATCAAATTAAGGAAAGAAATAAAAATTTCCTTTTGGAGTCATTTAACCAGGAGGGAGAACAGATTTGAATTTTCTACTTCATGTTCCCTGTCTTCTGTCCTCTGTCTGTCCCTGTGTGTCTGTCTGTCTGTTGTATGAGTTGTATGTGTCTGTATGCACTGTATGTGTCTCTGTGTGTGAATGATGTCTGTTTGACTGTGTCTGT
>LZPO01066360.1:186799-198699 GCA_001675575.1 Neotoma lepida | reverse complement strand
AATCCTCCTGTCTCATCCTCCCAAGTGCTGAGATTACAGGCAGGAACCATCACACCTGGCCTGACAATACTTATTGAATTGTGAAATTCTATGGTCAAAAGACATGATCATATTTAGCATTTTTTATATGTTGCCAAATTGCTTTCCAGAAAGTTGGACTAATTTACACACCTACCAACAGCACACAAAAACAGTTTCCAATCTCTATTGTTCCTTTCATAATTGGGGAGGGGTCATGGAGATGCAATGGGGATCAACCTTAGGGTCTTGTGTATATTAAAAAGCTCTCTCTGNGCTATACAGGCTGGGCTCTCATAGTTTCTTTTTTTGAGTTCATGTGTGTTTATATCCCTGATATCCCATGTATTTGGAAAAAAAGAGTACAGATTAATTAAAAATTAATTTAAAAAGATTAATATAGACATAAATATATAGATAGTATCAACTCTCTTCATGCTAAAATGTGATATATATCGCACACATATAATATATATATATTATATATATAATTAAGCTGTTATTTGCATTTTAAGCTTTACTTGCATTTTTTTCTTCTTTCTGAGACAGGATCTTGCTACAGAGCCTANACTGGCTTCTAGCTTACAAACATCTTGCCTAGGCCTCCTGTTTGGGTTACAGGTATGCACTATCACACCTACCACTTATGATGTTTTTAAGATAAAATTATTTCACAATGTATGATCTTGGAAGTGTTTCTCCATAGTTAGAGAATCTGACTTATCCTTCATGTTTCTTCCTTGGGTGCTTTTCCCACAGGAGGAAGACATTGCTAGGAAGCTAGCAAACAACTTTTCATCTTCTCCAGGAAGGGAACATGGTTGCCAGAAATGTGGTTCTTGAGCCTTTTTTGCAGCTGGGTGTGGTTGGGTGAGTGGTGATGGCCAGCAAGTGGCAGTGAGTGCAAAGTTGCTGGGCACTGGGGTGAGCTCCTGCAGACTGGGGCCACTCCCTTCTGCCTCCTCTCTGTTCTGCTGCCTACAAAGAAACAACTAGAGCTCTGGCAGCCTTTTGGATTATTTCCATGTGAGGATGAATGCCAACTTCGGCAGAGGGAAAGAGAGAGGAGCCTGGAGTGCTGATGTCACCACCCTGAGCTATCTGTCTGTGAATCTCCTTCATGTGAGAGGGCAAATGAGCCATAGTAGTCAGACTTTCAGTCAGACTGACTCTGAGGAGCAATTCCTAACTCAAATGCTGAATCGAGATGATACCCACATTTACTGGTATTTTCTTCTAGCTGTTTTCATCACATGTTCTTAAAATATAACCAAGATTTAATGGTGTGTCTAAAACAATAATGTTTTGGGACTGGAGAGATGACTCAGCTATTAAAAGCACTGGCTGCGCTTCCAGAAGATCTATGTTAGGTTCCCAGCACCCACATGATGGCTCACAACCATCTGTAANTCCATTTCCAGGGGATCTGATGCCCTCCCCCAGCCTCCATAGGCATTGCANGCAAATGGTACACAGACATCCATGCAGGCAAAAGACCTATACACATAAAATAATAAATAAATCTTAAAAATAACAATCTTTTGACAGAAATTTCTTCAAATGGATGATTTCTGGACCCATGTATACACAACATTATGACACTAAATTATAAGAGGATCCAATTACAGTGTTTTTATCTTGCTTAGACTTTTTTTTTTTACAGTGCAGACCTTGAGACATAGCATAAGATCCATTTTCTTAGCTTTCTTTTCTTTGAGGAGATAATTTTAGAAGAGATGATTATAAATGTGAGACTTTACATCTAGTTGGGATTTTAAATGTATGTAATAAAAACTCGGTTTTTAAATGTAAGTCTAAATATTTTGTCTAGAATTTAACAATGTATATTATTATTGAATCTGTAAATGTTAGTCTAATTGGAAAACATTACTCTAATGTAACTTTACTAATACTTATGTAAGATTATAATCTTACAATGATTTGCAAGACAGTAAGTATAATTTTTGTCTTATGAAGAAATTGAAGNGCAGAGGGNTTATTTTAATTCACTTGCTCAAGGTCATCCCCAGGGTAACAGGAAAAGACAGCTGTTGACTCCAAAGTCTAAAAATCTTGGCTACTCACACCAGGCTGTGGCCTTCACCTGCCAGAGAAAAAACGTGAGGGAGACAGTTTCCCACAGGCAGTGTTAAGGTGACTGGGTACCTACCAGTGCCACACAGGTCCACTATGTTAATACGAGTGGGCGCAGACGTGCCTTTTGAATTGGATGCAGACAGGGATGCAGTGCAAACCCCAGTTCTGGGAATTACCCCGGTCCAGGTTTGTATTGTAACGTTCTGCGGTGTAATTTTCCTTGTCACCCCCTGTAAGGTCACCTGATAGTGGAGGATTTTCCCCCTTGCCTCTGATGGACTCAGACTCTGTAAGAAAGCATATGCATACACCCTTACTCTCAGACAAGACCATGGATACTCTTCATGCCTGGACCAACCTGTGCAGGTCACTCTATCTTAGTGAGTTGTTAATTTATATCTTCTCATCTCCACTCCACACTTTCATTCAGTGATTCACATCCTCCACCCTCTATTTAGTTAAAAAAAAAAGGTTAACATTTAAAAAAGATAATTCTTTAAAACTCATTGATTTTTCTTTCTTCAGAATGAAGCTAATTGATGGTAAACAAAACTAATGAGAGAACTGTGGAATCTGACTGTAGAAGCACTGGCTCTGAGCTGCAAATTTACCATCACTGAGATCTTGGGGCAAGTACTCAGTTCCTCTGGGTTTTTGTTTTAAAGGTTGTGCAACCTACTCATAGAGAGACATAGTCACAGAGACTTAGTCACAGAGACANACTCAAAGAGACACTCAGAGGGACACACAGAGAGACACATTCACAGAGAAGGCATGGGAATGGGTTTGGGAGTAGGGAGAGGGTGCTCCTTTGTTTGTTTGTTTTTCAAGACAGGGTTTCTCTCTCTAGCCCTAGACTGGCCTCGAACTCAGAGATCCGCCTGCCTCTGCCTCCCAAATGCTGGGATTACAGGTGTGCACCACCACCGCCTGGTGAGAGTGCCTTTTTAAATATAGAAAGTCAAAGCTGCTTAAAACATCAAAACCACCGCTTTCAGGAGCTAAACTAGTAAAATGATCCTTAGGGACTTGAAATAGCCATCTGTGCTAGGAACCTAGTTCCAAACTGCCAAATTCTGATTGAGATCATTTGGGAACAAAGCCACAAAGTATGCAAAAACTGTTGTTTTTCTCTTGTTTCATACAATTTGCCATGGCAAATGGAAGCACAGACCTGAAGAGTTGTGTAGTCTAACCCTGGCAGTGCCCATCCCTACCTACTGCAGGAAGAAGGCTTGGCTAACAGATTCAAGTGGCATTGTTTTCTGGGCACAGCTATCTGTTCATGGCGGGAAACCGTTTACTGGGAGATCCTCCAAGGACCAGCAAATGCCCTTGTTCTNGTTCCTTGCTTACCAAGAGGCTGAATAATTTGGTTTCCTATGTGGTTTATCTGTCAAAAGAGTTTGGGCATGAACACCTGGCACACTTCAATTCTTTCACTTTAACTGAATAAGCTGCCTTCCTGATTGTAAATTTGGATTCTCAGACATTTAGTACCTGAGAGAGAATGTTCTGATTTGCTGAGTCAAGTCTTCTGATTGGACCAGTAGCTACATTCTTACTGTAATTAATCAATGAGTTCTCAGCTCTGTGTATTGCTGTTTCTGGAGCAAGTCTCTTGGGGGAAACTTTCGGTCCACAAGTCCTAAACTAGATCTTAGCCTGGTCCAGTGTACCAGGTGAGGATGGTGCTGCTGCGGAACCTTTGAAGAATATTCAGCATCTCCCTGCAGTTATCATTTCAGGTGTCCATTACATCCATCACAATCAATCTCATTGCCTGTTGTGAGAATTACATAAGCATTTGCTTATTTTTAATTATGTTCCCCAGTTTTTTTGAGACAGGATCTTACTGTGAAGCTCTAGCTGGCTTAAAACTAACTACATAAACCAGGCTGATCTCAAACTTTTGTTAGTGCCCCCGCCTCTGGGATTATAGGTACATGCCACCACACTCAGCTACGCCAATGTCTTTTAAAGTCTGATGTTCTAATAAACATCATATTAATAAACCTGGAGAAAAACAACATAGATAGAAGAAATGCTTGTTAGGGAAGCCATCCTCTGGCAGGANTGGGGAGTTATGTGAGCAGTTAACTTCTGAGGAATGACTTGATGGGGGGAACTTGGGACAGTCTATGTTAGATACACTTATCTCTGAACCTATAGGGCTGTCAGGGAAGGATGGAGTGACAGATAGCTGAGGGAATGCCTTTCTGTAACCAGCACTTGCTTTCATCTATAGTNTTTTTCTCCCTNTGCTGTGATGTGTTGCTCCTCAGGCCTGAGGCAGGGAGGAGGTTCAGGATGCTGCAATTTACAGAAGGAATCTCAGCCCAGAGTTGCAAAGCACCTTCTCCAACCGTGGGGTTATGATACATTCTGACACACAGCGTCAATANAAGGCATGCATTTAGCAATTTGGGAAGGGTGGGGACAGGAGTCTTTCTCCAAGAGCCAGAAGGCTCTGAGTCACAGGAGACAAGCAGTGAACTCTGAAGATAGCCATCCTGGGGAACCAACTGACTCTGCGGATAAACACNTTCATACGCCAGTGCTACTCATTTGAGAAGGTGATAAGGGAGAAAATAACAGTTCGTTAACCATGAACTTTACACTCCTTGTCATGTTTAGCTCTTCTNGCTTCCCTTTCTTGAGGTGTGAGCCCAGGCTTAGAGCAGCTGAGCAACTGTCTCAAGCCATACCAGAGAGAAGACGTATGAGTTTATAGAACGCCCCCTGCTGGATGTCAGGGAGGGNCATTTTCTGGAATGTGCAGGTGCCGATCCCGGTAGGGTTTCTGACACCTGGATCCCTTCTAGTAGCNCTGAGTACAAACAATGAAAAGAAGAAATACTAGGTGGCTGTGTGGCACAGCAGCCAGAGCACTGCCTCTAATGACAGACAGGGAAGGCCACTAGAGTTTTGCTCATGTCAAAGAAGAGCAGCAGTCATCAAGACCCATTTGGAAGCTCAGGCATGAACACATTAGTCACAGCTCTCCTTTCCTTTCAGCTTTGGATTGCTGCCGGCTTTGTGCATGAGTGCTGCTGGGGATTGAATACAGGCCCTGTGCATGCTAGTACGTGCTTTGTGCACTGAACTGTATCCCCACCCTCGATTCTTAGTAGGAAGGACCTTTGATTTTCTCACTTCTCTGTGTAACATCTGTTGTGCAGAGATATTTTACAACTAATATNCCTATTTTCAAAATAAGGATAATTAAAACTCTTGGCGTATCCTTTAGCTCTCTATGAAATTTCTAATGTTAGTGCTGATCACAAAGTCCATGTAATTTGTCAGTTGAAAACTGAATACTGGGCTGGTAGTATAGCCCAGTGGGTAAAGGCATTTGCTGGAAAGCCTGATGACTTGAGTTCAATTTTTGAAACGCACATGGTGGAAGGAGAGAACAGATATCCATACTATCAATGTCACATGCACATGACACAAAATAAATAAATGTAAAACAACAACAACAACAACAAAACAACAACTCCCCCTTGACACACAAACTGAGTATTTCATTTTGGAACTCATGATTTACATTCAGCAACCCCAATACAAAGTGGAGAAATAATAGGAAGGGCTCATTGTTGTTTGTTTGCTGTACTGAGATAAGGTCTCTATGTTACCTGGGCTAGCCTTAAGTTCCTAGGCTTCATGATCCCCCTACTTCAGCCTCTTTAGTAACTGGGACTACAGGCACATGCCAACTGTGTTCTAATTTTGATTTCAAGTTTTAAGCATCACTCCACTGAAATCTTTGATGTTTTTATTCTCCCCTCTCCTGCAGACTANCAGCTCACCTTTGTGTCCTTATGGGTTTGCACAATGCTTGCCTCATAACAGAAATGTGGCCCTGACTTTCATAACTACCTTGNGAATCTTTATGGTAGCCTCATGTGCTATACACTAGTATTATCTTAAGTTTGCTCACAAGGAAAGTATGTACNGGGAGGCTAAACACCTTGCTCAAGAACACATGAGGTACCCCACCATGCAGCTGCAACAGAACCACACAGAGAGTCCTGCTTGCTCATGAGGCCAGAGGTTAGCACACCTGGCAGCCTTGGCATGCCCCTCAACTGCCACAGAACTGAGTGGAGAACCTAGTTCATTAGGTCAGCAGCCAGCACCCTTGTTGTTCCCAGAACCCCAACCCCCAGCTATGCGATACNATGTAGAGAACCCATCTGTTTGTCTGGTCAGAGGCCAATGCCCCTTCTGACCCTAAACTCCACCACCTTCCCAGCCACTACATGGAGATTTGCCTGCTTTTCAGATCAGAGGCTNACACTCTAGCACATTATCCTCAGCTACCATAGAGCCATGTATCGAGTCAACTTGCTCATCAGATCAAAGGCTAGCACTTCTGATGACCCTGATACCCCACCACCCTACCACAGAACTGCATAGAGATACCATGGGTTCATTAGGTCAAAGGTTAGCATCACAGCTGACTCTGGCACCCTGTCTTTTTGATACTGCAGAATCACATTGAGTGTTAGCTCATGAGGTCAGAGGTCACTCCCATTACTCAGGCATCTCCCTTGCCAACTTACACAGGTTATCCACTTATGAGNTCAGAGGTTGTGCCCCTTCTAGCCAAGCTGGTGCCACCTCAGCTACCCTACCACATACCAGTACTGCATGTTCCCACGAATGAACTTCAAGCATCACAGCTGACCCCAAATGAGATAAGCTGGGTTAATTCCAAGCATAGATCCAAATAGTCACCCAACACAGGTAGGCTAGACACTCAAACAAAAAGACAACCAGTGAACAATTCCAGATGTAGAAATCCCAACTCAAAAAACTAAGACAATATGTCTTCTCCCAAAATGGCCAATACCATAGTGATGGTCCCTAGTGAGAGCAACTTAGGTGAAATTCCACACAAAGTGGTCCAAAGAATTATAACTATGTTCAAAGAATTCAAAGAGGACATAAATAAACTCCAAAATTAATTCAAAGAGGACTGGAATAAACTCCTAAATGGATTCCAAGAGAATTTGTACAAACAGCTTGAATAAATAAAGTCAATTCAGGATACAAAAAAAAGTTCAATGAAGAAATAGAAATACTGGGGAGGAAGCAACCTGAAATGTATAGAAATGAAAATTTAAGTAAGTCAGAGAAAAAGAAACTNAGTGGAAAACCTCACCAGTAGACTGGACCATGCNGAGAATGGAGTATCAGGGTTAGAAGACAATGAGAGGACTAGATCCTTCGATTAAAGAAATCAATTAAATTTTAAAGACTTGTTCATTTTATTTTACTATGAGTGTTTGCTTGCATGTATGTATGTACACTATGTATGTCACATGCATGTCTGGTGCCCTGGGAGGTCAGAAGAGAGTATGGATCCCCTGAAACTGTAGTTACAGATGGTTGTAAGCCACCGTGTGGGTGCTGGGAATTGAACCCATTTCCTCTGCAAGAGCAACAAGTTAAAATACTGAGCCATCTCTTTAGCCCTATTGGTAAATTTTTATAAACATAAGAACAGACATGTGAGATCTTTGTAACACTTTCAAATGGCCAAATGTACGTACTATGGGAATAAAGGAAGGAGAAGAATGTTNTGCCAAAGGCATAGCAGACATAGAAACTTTAAAAACCAGAAACAAGAGCCAGGCAGTGGTGGTGCATGCCTTTAATCCCAGCACTTGGAAGTCAGAGGCTGAAGGATCTGAGTGTGAAGTCAGCCTGGTCTACAGAGTGAGTTCCAAGACAGCCAGGGCTAAACAGAGAAACCCTGTCTTTTTTTTTTTTTTTAATCCTAGACCTTATCTATCTATCTATCTATCTATCTATCTATCTATCTATCTATCTATCTATTTATTATTATATATACAGTGTTCTGCCTACATGTATGCCTGCAGGTCAGAAGAGGGCACCAGATCTAATTATAGATGTCTGTGAGCCACCCTGTGGTTGCAGGGAATTGAACTCAGGACCTCTGAAGAGTGCCAGTGCCCTTAACCACTGAACAATCTCTCCAGCCCAAAACCCTGTCTTGAAACAAAACAAAACAAGAACAAAAAGCCTGAAACACTTGGAAAGATATATTTCAAATTATAAAAGACCACAGATGCCAAACCAAGACTACCTATACCTGATGAAACTATCAGTCATAAGTGAAGAAAAAAGAAAAGCTTCCCATGAAAAAAAGCAGGCTAGAGGAATTTACNAGCATTAAGCTAGCTCAATAGAGGATATTGGAAGAAATATTATGGACAGAAGAGAAAGAAACACAATCTANAAGCTTCAGGGTGTGGAAAATGATTCTAGGACAGTTGTTATGCATATAAGGACTACGAAAACACTGAGCACTGAGCAATCAACAAATGACAAGAATTAATTTACACCTTTCAATAATAACCCTGAATATTAATGGTTTCAATTCCTCAATCAAAAGACTCAGACTAGAAGATTTGATTAGAAAAGAGAAGCCCCCTTTTTACTACTTCTAAGAACCACACTTCAACATCAAAGGCGGGGGAGAGGATGGAAAAAGGTATTCGAACAAATGGAACCAAGAAACAAACAGCTACTGNTAGTGTGGTACCTGACAAAATAGACTTCAAACCAAACCTAGTCAGAAGAGATCAAAATCACATCATACTGATGGAGGGGATAATCCATCAAGGGACATTAATAGTTCTAAGCATCTGAGCACCAAACAGAGGAACACTCAATTTCACAAAACAAATACTACTAGTTACAAAGGCACAGACTAACCACAACACAGCAATAGCAAGTAACTTCAATATCCCACTGTCACCNAAAGATAGGTTATGCCAAAAAAATAGAGGGATACTGGAGTTAACTGACATCATAGATCAAATGTATCTGACAGAAGTCTATAGACACTCCACCTGAACACTACAGCATACTATTTTGTCTAAGCAGCCCAAGAAACTATATAAAATAGATCATATATTAGGACACAAAGCAAATCTCAATGAATATGGGAAAATTGAGATAACTTCTTGCATTCTATCTTTCCAGAGTAGATTAGAACTATGTATCAACAGCAAAAGAAACTACAGAAGTTACACAAACTCATAGAGATAAACAACACACTGTTGAATGATGGATATGTAATTCAAGAAATGAAGAAAGAAAATTTAAAAATCTTGAATCAAAAGAACATAACCAAATCCAAGAACACATTAAAAAGGTCATCCACCATGATCAAGTAGGCTTCATCCCAGACATGTAGGGATGAGTCAACGTATAAAACTCTGACATGTAATCCACCATATAAACAAACTGAAAGAAAAAAANCCATATGATCATCTCATTAGATGCTGAAAAAACCTTTGACAAAATCTAACACCCCTTCATGATAAAAGTCTTGGAGTGATCAGGGGTACAAGTGACATATCTAAATATAATAAAAGCAATATACAGCAAGCTGATAGCCAGCATCAAATTAAATGGAGAGAAACTCAAAGCAATTCCACTAAAATCAGGAACAAGACAAGGCTGTCCACTCTCTCCATATCTATTCAATACAGTACTTGAAGTTCTAGGTAGAGCAATAAGACAACTAAAGAAGTTCAAGGGGATGCAAATTGGAAAGGAAGAAGTCAAAGTATCACTCTTTGCAGATGACATGAGAGTATACACAAGCAACCCCCAAAATTCTACCAGGGAACTCCTACAGCTGATAAACACCTTCAGTGAAGTTGCTGGACACAAGATTAACTCAAAAAAATCAGTAACCCCCTTATACACAAACAATAAATGGGCTGAGAAAGAAATCAGGGAAACAACACCCTTCACAATAGCTACAAATACTAANAAGTATCTTGCCAGGCGGTGGTGGCACATGACTTTAATCCCAGCACTCAGGAGGCATTGGCAGGTGAATCTCTGTGAGTTCNAGAACAGCCTGCTTTACAGACTGAGTTCCAGGAAAGCCACGGCTACNTAGAGAAACCCTTTCTCAAAAAACCAATCAACCAAACAAACAAACAAAAAATATCTTGGTGTAACTCTAACAAAGCAAGTGAAAAACCTGTATGAAAAGAACTTCAAATCTTTTGAAGAAAGAAATTGGAAAAGGTATCAGAAGATGGGAAGATCTCCCATGCTCATGGACCAGTAGGATTAACATAGTAAAAATGGCAATCTTACCAAAACCTATCTATAGATTCAATGCAATCAGTGTAAAATCCCAATATACTTCTTTACAGACCTTGAAAGAACAGCACTCAACTTCATATGGAAAACAATCCTGTATAATAGAAGAACTTCCAGAGGTATCACTATCCCAGATTTCAAGCTCTACTACAGGGCTATAGTAATAAAAACCTCATGGCATTGGCATAAAAACAGACAGGNGAATCAATGGAATTGAATTGAAGACCTAGATGTAAATCCACGTACCTATGGACACCTGATTTTCAACAAAGAAACCAAAATTATATAATGGAAAAAAGAAAGCATCTTCAACAAATGGTATTGATATAACTGGATGTTGGCATGTAGAAGAATGCAAATAGATCCATATCTATCATCCTGCACAAAACTCAAGTCTAAGTGGATCAAAGACCTTAACATAAATCCAGATACATTGAATCTGACAGAAGAGAAAGTAGGGAATAGCTTTGAATGCATTGGCACAGGAGCCAACTTTCTGACTAGAACACCAATAGCACAGACACTGAGATTGACAATCAATAAATGGGACCTCATGAAACAGAAAAGCTTCTGTAAGGCAAAGGACACCATCAACAGGACAAAATGGCAGCCCAGAGAATGGGAAAGGAATATATATATATAACAAAAGAAATTAGACATCAAAAAATCAAATAGCCCAAATAAAAAATGGGGTACAGATCTAATAGAGAATTCTCAACAAAAGAATCCCAAATGGCTGAGAAACACTTAAAGAAAAGTTCAACATTCTTAACCATCAGGGAAATACAAATTAAAATGACTCTGAGATTCCACCCTACACCTGTCAGAATGGCTAAGATAAAAATCACAAGTGGTAGCTCATGTTGGAGAGGATGTGGAGCAAGGAGAACACTCCTCCATTGCTTGTGGGAGTGAAAACTTGTACAAGCACTTTGGAAATCAATATGNCATTTTCTCAGAAAATTGGNAATCAAAACCCAGCTATACCACTCTTGAACATATACTCAAAAGATGCTCAATCATACCATAAGGACACTTGATCNACTATGTTCATAATCACTTTATTCATAATAGCCAGAACCTGGAAACAATCTAGATGTCCCTCAAAAGAATGAATAAAGAAAATGTGGTACATTTACACAATAGAGTATTATTCAGCTGTTAAAAACAATGACATCATAAAATTCNAGGGTAAATATATGGAACTAGAAAAATATCATCATGAATGAGGTAACCCAGACCCAGAAAGACAAATATGGTATGTACTCACTTATCAGTGGATATTAGCTATAAAGTAAAAGATAAGGCTTCCCATGCTCATGATTTAGAAGACCCAATGTTGTAAAAATGGTCATCTTCCCAAAAACAACCTACAGATTAAATGCAATCTCAATAAAAATTCCATTCACATTCTTCACAGAAATAGAAAACACAATCTTGGAATTCTTATGGAAGTACAAGAGACCTTGNATAGCCAAAGCAATCCTGAGCAAAAGAAGACTGCTCAAGATATCACTGTATCTGATTTTAAGCTATATTATGGAGCCATACTAATAAAAACAGCATGGTGTTGGCACAAAAACATGCATGTATATCAACAGAATAGAATAGAGGATCCAAGTAGA
>LZPO01066360.1:150378-163890 GCA_001675575.1 Neotoma lepida | reverse complement strand
AGGTCCTCTGGAAGAGCAGCCATGCTCTCAACCACTGAGTCATATCTCCAGCCCCTTCAATATTTCTTAATAAACAGGGAGATGGCTCAGTGATTAAGAGCACCTGCTGCCTTTTCAGAGGACCAAGTTTTGGTTCCCAGCACCCATACAGTGGTTCAGAACAATCTGCAACTCCAGCCTCAGGGGACCTGATGCCCTCTTCTGGTCTCTGGGGGCACAAGGCACACATATGTGCAGGGAAACACTTGTACACATAAAATTTTTAAAAAGCAGACAGAGGTATATACAACTTTCTGATGGATTTACAATATGTGTTTCCAGGCTGAAAGTTCTTAAACTCCCTACTTTGTTGACATGACAAATCTGTGCAACAATGTCAAGGGCCCTTACTGATTTTCTCCCAATCCTCTAAACACTATTACCATATTCCAGGACCTGCTGTTTAAAGGCCGGTATCTGAGTCGATTGCACACCACTTGCGCCTCATCTTTCCACTGCAGGATACATCTGCTCCCAGAAGCATTTAGAAAATTGATTCTGATGTCCCACGGAGGAAGAGGCCTCACTAGTAACCAAGACAAACCAAAATGTTCAAGTCAGGCTTTATGACCGGCGATTGCTGTAAGTACTGACATGAGCTATTGAAAATGTTGGTNTCACTTCTCAGCCATTGAAATAATTGCCCTTAACTCAAGCTCATCTGTACCAAATAGTGGATGTGTTGACCTCACTTACTAGATTTAAAGAAAACCAATATGCTGATGACTGCAAAGGCAGAGGTGGCTAGCAGTGACCACTTCAGGAGAAAAAAAAAATTTAGGAAAATTCAAAGCAAAGCAAAAATACAGGAAAAACAGAAAAACACAGGGAAAGATGGTGGTGTAGACACAAATAGTTTTTAAAGAGGCAGAGGGTGGATGAGGAGAAAGGNGGAGAGCAAGTAGGTATGCAAATAGCAAAGAGATACCATAGGAAGGGAAAGAGACACGGTGTGAGTAGGAGCTAGAGGCAGGACAGACACTCAGGTCCATCTGGATGGTTGCCAGTTGGGATGCTTGAGACTGGCCTCTAATTTAGCTAGGCCAATTCTATTGTTCACACATGTGCTGGGACTGGCTCATTACAGTTTCCAGGGATGAGGGCCAGAGGCTAGCATTCTCAGAGCAGATACATTTGTATCTTGGCACATTGTATGNACAGTGTGCACAGTGGGGGTAGCCAGTGAGATGAAAGGACACCTGTATGACCTCCCGGGNCACTCTTCAGTTAGTGGTGTCACTGGCAGCTGCTTCTGTCATGAGAAGAAGCCAGAAACTATTTCTCTAGGAGAATGAAGTCAAAGGTACCTCTACATGACCANAGGCCAGTCCTTCTACATGCATCAAAATAGCTTAGAACTTTGTCTGTACCNATTGGTTACTTTCCATCAGCTCCTGTCTCCTCTAAAACAACTACACNTAGAAGATTTGAGTGAATTTTAAGATAATTTTCATGTGCCAGTAAATGACACTGAAAAAACTGCAAATTTACCTATGTCCAAGAACGTGAAGACAAATGGAAGTGAAGAAGAGTTTCCAAGATCATTGATGGCAGTGACACTGACTGTGAACTTNGATTCAGCTAAATCAGAAGTTAGAGTGATTCCAAGATTCAAATGATCACAATTCTTGCAACTGCATTGGTCCTGACAGGTCACATTGTTTGGTCCAGTTAACCTGTAACCCAAACACAACGCTGTTTAGTAATATACTTTACATGCTGCTTCCTGGAATCACTACAAAAGAGCAAAATGTTCTAACATCAAAAATTCCAGACACATTTTAAGGCTGGTCTTATTACTAGGGGATTTACTGTGGGGATNCTTGAATCCTGTTCTCATGTATAAGAACATGTCTCCTCCTTAACCCCTTTTTTGGTACAACTGAAATCTTTTTAAATGAATGCTNTTGTAGAGGGGTATTTGCTTACACTGTTCAATTCCCCCAAAACTGGTTGTCATCTNGGCTCCTCAAGGCAATTCTAACCTTTATCCAAAGGATCTTTGAGCATCTGACCTCCATTGGATGGAAGTATAGTGTGAGTTCATTGAATGGAAGTATGATGTGAGCTCACAGTACAGTGGTAGGAANACTCCAATCCTGGTCCCATTGTCTTTTCTATCTCCTGNCCGTCNAGGCACAGCTGGACCTGTGATGGGATTATGGGATATATTCCAGGAAGGGAGGCTTCCCATATCCCCTCTTCTTGTGGACTCTCACACCAGCCAACTGTATTTTAAAATGTAATTCCTCCAAGGAGGAGTCCATTTATATATCATGATGCCCNAAAGTGTGCGATTGCGGGGGAGATGGGGTCTTACACAGCCAGCTTAACCTGATTGCAGGGAGACCATCTTAATTGAGGTCTTGGATGACCCAAAGAAAACCCTGAACGAGAATGTAGGACCAAGGTATCAGGCCTCACAGTTACTGACAGACACTGGGAATACTATTTAAATTCTAGGTGAGGAATCTATTGCTGTTTCTCCTTGGCATATAGTAAAAACATTTGATAATGATNAAAGCCATGTAAGATAGCATATACACAAAANAGCCACATAATCCCTTACTCACTGTAAGATGTAATGAGTTTTCAGATGAGTATCTTGTCCAGGGTCCCAGGTGCAGGTTACAGTCCCATGTTCTCCTTTCTGGATGCATGATAGGTTTTGAGGTGGCTCTGGAGAAACTTTAAAAGGGAAAGGCTTGGTGTTTGAAATATTCTGTGGGTGATCTCAAGATCACATTGTTATTATGTGCAGTATATTGATAATACCTTCCACATGTCTCACAAATCTAGATGAAGTCATATTCTAACATGTTCATATTTGCTCCCAAGGCATGAATTTTCTCTAATAATTAAAGTAATAGTGATGAATATTGATTACTTCTTATAGACTAAGCCCTNTGCCAAGTGTCTTACAGGCAGTTCTCAGCCAGAGAACTCCATAAAGTAGGTAAGATTATTTTTCACTTTATCAAAGAAGAAANTCAGACTTAGGCAAAACATCTGGCCCAGACTTCAAAACTATGAAGAGCAGAATCAGGGCTCCAGTTCAGGTGTGGTTGGTAAGCCATAATTCTACCTTTTTCTGGAAAGACAAATATCTATCACCCCAGGTAGACCCACAATGCCAGAGGAATACCAGCTTATTATAAGAAATTTTAAGCCAGGCATGGTGGTNCCCACCTATAATTCCCTCACTCAGGAGACTGATGCAGGAGGATTGTGAATTCAAGGGCAGCCTGAGCCACATAGTTCAACCCTGTCTCAACAAAGAAACAAAAACAAACAAACAAAAACAAATCTCTATCAGCAATGACAAATTAAAACACAACAATTGTCTTTGTCTCCATGCACATGAAATAGGCTGCCAAGACACTGTGTCACTGCCAAGACACTGTGTCACTCGGAGCACTTTATGAGCAGGTATAGCTTATGCATACAGATATTTACAGCTTCCATTGGCCAGACACAGGCCTAGATGAAACAAAGATATACAAGGCAAAAGGGGTCTATTTTCAAACAATGTATTTTTAAAGTGAGTATGGGTGTTTTGCCTGTGTGTGTATCTAGGCACCATTTTAATGCCTGGTGCCCACAGAGTGCAAAGAGGGTGTCAAATTCCCTAGAACTGGAGTTACAGATAGTTATGAACCTCCATGTGGGTGCTGGGAATTGAACCCAGGTCCTCTGCAAGAACAGAATTAATGGAGGGTTTTGAGAAAACACTTAGTTGCNCAGCCACCCCATTCTAATACTGTACTGAGACTCCCATGCAGTTAGATGTGCCTTTGGCAAAGTGCACACTGCAAAATCCTCCCCATTTCTTCCAAAGCTGTAACTGATGGGGAAAATATCATTTATTTTTTTGCTAGCATCTACCACAGATATGTACACAGTAGTGTTCATTGTGTGGCCTTGGACAAGTTAACATCTCAGCATTAAGTTCTGTCTATTGACTGGGTATAATAATATATAGCTCTCATGGTTGTATTTAATAAANTAATAAATTATTCCTTTTGCTAAAATAATAAGCATTTCCTTACATACATGTATTTAGGCATATATACCTCCAGAATAATGGAGGCTAAAGAGCCATAGATAGAATCATTCAGGGCCCAACCATGTTCAGTGGCTTGCCTACCTGGACCTGGGAAGCTGTGGGCTGCTGGCTGGAAGCTGTAGGCAGGGGTCGGCTGGCTTCCCTGTGCTCATGCAGCAGAGACCAGTTGTGATATTTTAGTTCTTTCCTCTTAGCAGTTGCCTGAGTGCCAAACTATACAAACTAGTAGCATGTAAGAGTTCCTATGGGGTAAACTTGGACTAATGGGGAGCTAGGTAAAGGCTTTTCCCCTNTTCTTGCTATTGTATTTCCATATGCTTTTCCTGGAACTGTCCTTAAGTGACCAAACATTCAGCAGTATTTTCTGGCAAGGCTATTGCCAACTTAGTAACATCACCATGATGTACCATCATGTACACCTAATGGTGTTTCAGTCTACAGACCACATTTGTAACAGTGGTTCTGTGAGATGTTGTCACCTGGTGATGCCATTTTAGCTTAAGAATACTTTATGCTGTTTGCACAATGGTGAAATTAATGANACTTTCCTAGAACCACCCCAATACTAAAGGATGCATTAACTGTATTTCCTAGCTCCTTTTCTTGCTCTCAGCTCCCTTCTTAAAGTATTAGCCTATCAGCTTTGCATTGAGCAAATTTCCAGGAAAGGCCCTTAAGTATGGTGGTAGTTTCCTGTTAGCCTCTCTACGTGTGACAGCCACTCCTCAAGGGTGAGTGGAGATGGAAAAACTACTTGCTGTGCAATAAGTGAGGGAAGAGGAGGTGCTCAGCAGTGTGCTGCCAGCCAGGGATGCAAACTGGAAGAGACACTCTTTCATCTCTTTAGGAGCTTGTAGCTTTGAATCAGTTTCCCTAAATCAAGAGGGTGTGGCAATCTAGCTGCAGAGAGCCAAGGGCAGAGAGTAAACAAATTCTCCCAATGGTCAGAGAAAGAGGAAAGAAAGAAAGAGAAGAAGTGAGAGAGAGTGAAGGTCAAGAGGTAGGGAGAGACTGTGTGTTGCTAAATAAGATCCTAATTCTGTTGATTTCTGGTCCTTTCACACCAAGATTCTCATGCTGCTCTCACAATAAAACACTTAATGTTATGGAAGAACAAAGAAATCTGTCTGGTGTTTGGGTTGGATTTACCTCATGTCAAACACACACATACACACACACACACACACACACACACACACACACACTGACTGCTTCCTATGAGTTCAGAAAGGAATGCTCACCACCAACTGAGATCTCTGCCCCACACACGTGGTGCTGTCTCCTGCCACAGACCAGTTTGCAGACAAACAAGGTCGTACCAAGGGGTAGGTTGGTGACTTGAAAAGTGGAGGAATGACCATTATGGAAATGGACTTCTCTGTTGAACCTGAAGAGGATTAAATTTTTAAAATCGGAAGGAGGCGAACAGCCATGTTTGGTATTCAAAGAGCAGGAAATATTGGCAGCTGACCCAAGTGGAATCACAGGGGAAGGCTTCACAGTCACCATGCCTAGCTTGCACACATCTGCAGGAAGAGACAAATGCAAAACTCAGCTAGAAGGAAGACATCCATTTAGAGATGGAGGGTTTATTCAATCCCCACAGCAGGGTGAAATGAAAACTCATCAGTTCACAGAACTATTAATAACCTACATTTCTCTAGCACCATTGGCGATNCTGAGAACAAAAGACAGCCATACTAAAATGTGTTTGAATTAAATATATGTTNTTCTCAAAACATCCATGCTATAATCATAACCATAAGAGGAAAGTAGCAAGAAAGCAGCATTGAAAGAATGTTCTGGAATTCAGTTCCTAAATCTCTCATGGGACTTTGTCACATGCAGATTTCACACCAGAGCACGTAAAGAGAGCTTCCCAGGATAAATTACATGTTTATCATCACCTTTGTAATTTAAAATGNTTGTTTTAATAATTACATTAAGAAAAAAGAAAGACAATTTTACAAGACTTTAAGGTCACATCTAGAAATAATTTCTTCTCTTAATTTATCAGTTGTATTAAATAACTTGTAACATCATTTTATAACCAAGATAAAATATTCAGAGGTTAAGGGTGCTTTTAATTGGCATCAGGGTGAAAATCAGAAGCCAGGTGTAACTGGTTCTATGATCCCAGCACCTGAGAGGCTGAGATGAGGCATCATGAAGTAGAGGCAGGACCAGGCTACATCGTCAGAGGATGTACCGAAGAAACAAACAACAAAACAAAGGAGAGTAGGCTCAGTAATCTGCATTTGGTATTTCAAAGCTAAATGGAGCCTATCTTCCTCTCCTATTTTTCTTCTATGTTTGGTCTTGGTTTCTTTGATTTTTTTTCAATATAATGGGCCAGAAAGCCAAAATCAAACTCTTAGTCATAAAGCCAGGAAAAAGTAGACACACACACACACACACATATGTGTATATATATTTATATATGTATGTATGTGTGTATATATATGATAGCTGAATTCAACCATGAATACCCCTGCTAAAATACACTTTAACTTTTTATTTTATTAATTATGTATGTGTGTGTGCACATCTGCTACAGCACAAATATGTAGGCTAGAGTGTGAGCTCACAGGATCAAACTCAAGTGGTCAGGTTTACACAGCAAATGCCTTTACCTGCTGAGCCATCTTTCTAGTTCTAAAATGCACTTTAATGTAAAGTATGCTTCCATTATGTTTCATGTTTCTTAGCTAGTTTCTCAAGAGTAAATGCATGATTATATCCTTATATTAATTATTAAAATAAATAGGGTAATACTACAGAACCTGACTTATCCATTAAATGGTAAAAGATTGACTACAAAATTCACTTAGAACCCTTACCACAATGCACAGTTTATTTGTACCTGAGAATTTAAACTGCAGTTCCTTCCACAGATGAGTTTACAGAAATATCTTACCTATATTTGCTTTAGTCAACAGCCACATGAATAAAAAAATGAGTCCCAACAAGCATTCTCTAACAGTGTGTGCCATGAGCCGTCAACTCCAGAATACAACTCAAGTTCTCCTTGTAAAAGAAGACAAATTCATTCCTGTTAAGTACATTCAGAAAATACCAGAACCACCACTTTCCAGAACAATCCAAGCACTACTGTTTCCCCATGTTGTTAAGACTGTAAAACTAGGAAACTGAAGAATCGTAGCCACTTTCTGCCCCCCCACCCCCACGTCAGTGAACCACCTTGGTTCTGCCATAATTTCTTTCAGTGATGAATGTGGACGTGTAAGATACAATGGGCAGAGACTGGGAAGGGGCTGGGTATCTCATTGTGTTCAGGCTGCTGCAACAGCTCCAGAGTGATGCTGGGGAGCAGCAGGAAGCCTAAGATCAAGAAGGCAGAAGCTTCAGTGTCTGATGAGGACCTGCTTCTCAGTTCATAGACAACACTTCTGGGCTTGCTTTCCTGTGGTATAGGAGCAAGGCAGCTGGGGCACTAATCCCATNCATGTGTGCCAATCTCTAGGATATGATCACCTCCCAAAGGCTCCATCTCCCCAGCTGTTGGGGATTAACATTTAAACAGGTGGATTTTGAGGGGACATGAACAAAGCAAACTTTGAAGTCATTTAAAACTGGGTTTAAATACTTTGTGAGCATACGGAAGTTACTTAACCTGTNTATACTCTACCATACATAGAACTTGTTTTTCCCATTAAAGGGGCTGCATCATCACAATCAAACAGAGCTTTTGATTGGGTGAGAATTTCTAATCTCATTGTAGCTCTGAAAACAGATTAAATATGGCTCACATTGGTGTGGTAGCATGAACACTGCATTTTATTTTATTCTGCTTATTTTTGCTACACTGTGATTGGAATTTTTAATGGGTTTTCATTATTGTAGTTAAAAGGTTAAAATACACTATCAGAGAACATTAATCAGCAATACTAAAAGCACTGGAAAGACATCAGCCACAGAAGGTCATTTGTGTACTGAATATGGTGGCACAAGTGTGCAACCCCAGCACTCTGGAGCCTGAGGCAGGAGTTTCACAGGTGTGAAGCCAGCCTGGGCAAACCCCTGTCTCAAAATACCAACAACAACAGGACGTCATTTTGATTTTGTCTTGGTTAGTTTTATGTCAACTTGACATACGCTAGAGTCATTTGAAGAGAGAGACTTTCAGTTGAGAAAATGCCCCGTAAGATCTGTCTGTAGGTGACTCTAGGGGGGTGTTTTCTTAATTAATGATTGGTGTAGGTGGTCCAAGCTCACTGGGAGCAGGGCCACTTCTGGGGAGGTGGTCCTGGGTGCTATAAAGAAAACCAGGCTGAGCAAGCAAGTGGAGAAAGCCAGTATTCTTGCACGGTTCCTGCTCCAGTTTCTGCCATAGCTTCTTCCTATGATGGACTGTGATGTGCAAGTGTAAGACGAAATAAACCCTTCCTCCTCAAATTGCTTTTAGTCATGCTGTTTTATCACAGCAATAGAAATCCTAACTAAGATAAAAATTGGGAGCAGAAGTAGGATATTGCTCTGACAGACCTGACCACGTTGTTTTGGGGAGGACTGTGGAAGGACTTTGGAACGTTGGACTGGAAAAGTCATTGAGCATCTAGAGTTTAGTCAACTATTGTGGGAACTAAGAAGATAANCCTGAAGGCAGTGCAGATGGTGAAGACCTAGCTTGTGAAGGTTCAGAGGGAAGCAAAGATTCTATCAGTGTTGTTTGAATGATATTTTGAATTAAGAACCAGTAAGGTGAAACCTTTGCTTTGTTGGGGCAGTCAGTACAATCAGTTGTGGTTAAGAAGAGGCCAACATCGTTTAGGTGAAATCTTCTGGAAGTATTTCCTCAGGGTAAGCACACAGAAGCTGTGGTCCAGAGGGTCCAAGGCTGAATCTCATGCTGGCAGCCGAACTTGGTAATATGTAAGAGTCACCTAGGTGGTACTGGATTTGAAGGCATGAAGAGGTCACAGTGAGCATCTGAGACTTGTCGTTGTGTGGCGGGGCAGGGATCCCTGAAGAGAGGCGGAAGAGTTCATTAGTGAAGGTGCCCTCAGTTGCAATGGAAACCCTAGGACTGAAGGGATCATGGAGAGAAGCTGAGGTTTGACACAACATGGCAAGACCAGGGTCTCCGAAGAGAGCCCAGAAGAGGCTGTTGGTGAAGGTGTAGCCCAGTTTCTGTGGAGATGCTAGCACCATGGGATGATGAGTAAGGACAGCAGGGACTGTGTGTGAAGTCAGCCTGAGTCTGTAAGACATAGTGTGTCCCCTGGCAAGTCCTTTGGAGCCTGGAAGACTGTGACTCTCAAGGTCTGACACTGAGCTTTACACTGTTGGATTTTGGTTTTGCTTTGATCTGATTGTGACTGTGTCCTGATTTTTCCCTCTGAGTAAGAAAGTATTAAACTTATTTTTGATTTTACAGTAGCTCACAACTAAGAGACTTTGGAATTTTACAGAGTTTGGATATTTTAAAGAGTTTGGATATTTAAAAGTTTAAAAACACTTTTAAGTGTTTGAATTTTTAGACTGTGAGATTTTTAAAGTTTTGTATTTTAATATGAATATTGAGATAATCTGGATGAGCAAGAAAGGGAAGGTTGTGGTTTAACAGTGAAATGTTTATTTATGAAGTTGACTGGGGTCAATTGTCCTGGTTAGTTTTATGTTGACTTGAGGCAGCCTAGAGTCATCTGGAAAGAGAGACTCTCAATTGAGAAAATGCCCCCATAACACAGCTCATGTTGGTAAGGATGTGGGGAAGGGGATATTCATCCATTGCGGGTGGGAGTGCAAACTTGAGCAGCTACAATTCCTCAAGAAACTAGGAATAGATCTACCTCAAGATCCACCTATACTATTCTTGGACCTATACCCAAAGGACTCTGCATCCTACTACAGAGACACTTGCTTATCCACATGCTCTATTCATAGTAGCCAAATATTGGAAATGGCCTAAATGTCCATCAACTGATGAATGAATAAAGGAAATGTGATACATTTACACAATGGAATTATTATTCAGCTGTTAAAAATAAAAGCATAAATTTCACAGGTAAATGGATGGAGTTAGAAAAATTCATCCAGAGTAGGTAACCCAGACCCAAAAACACAAATATGGTATATATTCTCTTATAAGTGGATGTTGGCTTTTAAGCCTTCACTAGGCATCCTACAATCCATATACCCACAGAGGTTAGGTAACTAGTAAGGGACTTAGGGGAGGGGAGGGTTTCCCAAGGAAGATGAAATAAAATATATAGTTATGGAGAAACAGTGGGGAGAATGGAACAGGACNATTATATGGGGAGGAGGAGAGTAGAGGGGGTAAGGTAGGAAATAGTGAGAGGGACAACACTGAGGGCTATTTGATGGGCTATATGGAAACGTACTATATATAAGTTTCTTAAACTATATACACACATAAAATAACTCTAAATGGAGTCACCAAATAACAGGGAAGACAATGCACGAACTAGTCATCTTTTGGCACCAAGTGAAACTCAAGTGACAGGAATGGGTTACATCTAATTGAGTTGCTGGCCAAAGGGGCCCCAAGGGCACCCTCAAACAACTCAGGCTAAGGCTATTGGTGGCTCTCCACAAACTGATTGTAAGGCTCTATTGCTGAAGACAACACTTACATATCTCATTAAACATGAAGAAGTTGAACTAGTGTCTAAATATAGACTTTATCCCTACTGATTGGTGTTCAGGGTACTGGAAGGTATTTTGCATGATACCAGAGGAAAAAGGTAAACAACAATCTGGTTATAAACCCTGCAATCTACAATGGTGACCTGACTGCAAGATATACTTGTGCAATAAGGGTGCACATGTTATGAGAGTAAACAACTACTCTCTGATTGGATTTAAGGCCCACTCCATGAGATGGAACCCATGCCCAACACTGCTTGGGTGGCCAGAGACCTGAGGTTAGATAGGGCATGTGCCTAGGGGAAAACAATATACTGTTGTTCTGTTAAAGGAACACAACAATAAAATGACTTCTAATGACATTTTGGTATACTCATAGATCAGTGCCTTGCGCAGCCATTATCAGAGAAGGTTTCTCTTTCAGTAGACCTACAACTGGACAATGTGCGAAGAGTGAGAGACTTAGGAATACTCTCTCCTAAATGAGATGTCTTTATCAATCCCATCCCCTAAGGGCTCTGAGGTTATGAGGAAGAGGAGGTGAAAGACTGTAAGAGCCAGAGGTGATAGAGGACAGGAAGGAAACAGTGTCTTCCAGACACAGCAGGAAGAATGCACATATGAACTCATACATGGCCCGCACAGGTTCAAGCCGGACAGTGTTCCAATGCTGAGAGGGGGACGTGGACACCATTTCCCATCCCTACTCAAGAAGCTATCCCCAACTGACACCAATTTGCAAAGGACAAATTCATTTTCTCCAATGGAATCTCACTGGGTACATAAGGGTAGACTGCATGCCCAGCACGGCTAACACAAAATGAGCTCAGTGGTGCTTTTGTAGATTTGTTTGTTTGTTTCATGTTGCTTTGTTTAAGCATTTAAAAAAATCTTACTGGTCTTTTGCTTGTATGTTATGGGTTCTGATATGTGTTTAATTTTTTTTTTGTATCTGTGTTTTTTGTTTGCCTGTTTGTTTTCCGGTCAGAAAACAGAAGGTGCTGAATTGAATGGGTGGTGGTGGTGGTGGNGGAGGGTCTGGGAGGAGATGGAGAAGGGGAAATTGTGATCAGAGCATATGATGGAGATACTGTTCTGTATGCTGTGAATATGTGTTGTTCTGATTGATTGATAAATAAAATGCTGATTGGCCAGTAGCCAGGCAGGAAGTATAGGTGGGATGAGCAAACAAGGAGAATTCTGGGAAGAGGAAGGCTGGGTCAGGAGACGCCAGCCGCCGCGGAAGGAACAACATGCCTGTAGACNNGTAAAGCCACAGAATANGTGGCAAAACATAGATTAATAGAAATGGGCTGAATTTAAGTATAAGAGCTAGTCAGTAATATGCCTGAGCTAATGGCCAAGCAGTTGTAATTAATATAAGCTTTTGAGTTATTAATTTATAAGTAGCTGCGGGACGGCTGGGTGGGCTGGACCGCGTGGGGCCTGGTGGGACCCAGACAAAACATTCACCTACAAGCATATTGTATAAATTTTCAATGAAAAAAGAAAAAAAGAAAAGATTTGTCTGTAGGCAAGTATGTGGTGCGTCTTCTTGATTAATGGTTAAAGTATAGGTGGTCCTAGGTCACTGGGGGCAGTGCTAATGCTGGCCAGGTGGTCCCGAATGGCATAATGATTAATGTAGGTGGTCCCAAGGTCACTGAGGGCAGTGCCACCTCTGGGCAAGTGGTACTGGATGGTATAAGAAAGCAAGCTGATCAAGTCATGGGGAACAATCCAGGAAGCAGTATAACACAGTGATGTAAACATAAGCATTGATGTTTCCCTGAAAGCCAGGTGAAAACAACTCCATTTATGAGCAGTTCACACCCCTCAACAACCTTCAAGTAAATGAGGTATCTTCCAATAAAATGAAACCTCACATGGGCTGTAAACATCCTTCACATAGCCTGCCTCTAAGGTCTATATCAAAACTACAGCTCTATCATGAATCACAGAATGACAGACCTGTCTCTGAATCCTCACTCCACAGCTTCCAGACAGTGAAAAGGATGCTCAGAGGGAGGCCAGTGAAGGACCCCAAGCAGCACCACCCAGCAGAGGCAGGAAGGTACAGCAGCTATTCCCAGCCAGCCTCTGCCCAGTCACCTCAGAGACAAGCACAAAACAGGCAGCTTCTCTGAAGCTGTCCTTCAGCAGACTATGAAAAAAACCAAAACACTTGGTCTTCCAGGTGATAATTTCACCCAAACAGGAACACTTTGTATGTCCACATTTGTTTTCCTCTGTAGCACTGTAGTAAATTGAAGGAAAAAGGTGGTATTGTGAGAAAGAAAAAAAAAAGGCTAGTGTATCTAAGTTCTGCTGTGAGCTGCTGTGTGTGAGAGCCTCATTTCCTCACCCCTGTAGAGGGCATTAGGAATGCCTGCCCAAACAAAGTCGTCATGAAGATTAATGTGGTAGTGTCTCAGGCCCATGACTTACCAAGTGCGCTGTCCACCGAGGCCACTGTCTATTTCATTTTCTCTTTAGTCCCGGCTTGTGTTGCTTTCTGAATCACTTTCAGTGTATGGGAATTGTACATTTTTCTGAACAAGGTAAAATATTGTATGTTAGGCATTGAAAGAAGGCCTCTCAAAGGTTGCCAGATAGCCGTTACTGGCTTCTGCCTGCCCCCCTCCCCCGCCACCTTCTTGATAGGTGACATTTCTGTTCACCACTGAACTATCAACCATTGATTCTGAATGTGCTCTGGGCTTGTTGTGATACAAAGTCATGCTGTAAATTAACAGTAGAGTCAAGGAAGCTTGTTA
>LZPO01066360.1:140035-150305 GCA_001675575.1 Neotoma lepida | reverse complement strand
TAATACAAAATTTCAATGACTCAAAACTTGGAAAGAATACAAATATTTTTGTGTAATTAAAAAATTTTTGAGACATGGTCATATATAATCCAAGCTAGTTTTATACTCACTATATGTTGAGGATGGTCTTGAACTCTTTGTTTAATCTTTAAAATTCTATCTTTCATCTACTTATCTATCATCTATCTATCATCTATCTTTCATCTCTCTGTCTGTCTGTCCATCTCTCATCATCATCATCTATTTATCTATTTCTGCACCTGTGCCATGGCAATTGTGTGGAGGTCAGAGGACCACTTGTGGAAGTTGGTTCTCTTCTCCCAGTTTGTGGGTCTCAGGGACTGACCTCAGGTTGTCAGGCTTGGTGGCAAGTTTTGTAACCCACTGCGCCATCTCATCAGCCCTGATTTTGAACTCTTTATCCTCTTACCTCCCCTTTCCAAGTGCTAGGATTACAGGCCTGAGCCTCTACATCATACTCCAGTTGTGTGCTTTTAAATAATCAAAATACTAGACCTTTTACAAAACCAATACTTAAATAGCTTAGGAAAAAAAAGAAGAAAGACAATGAGAAATCTTAGCATGCTAACCAATCAGTAAAATTTAATATCTAAATAAGAATTAAATAATTAGAAAATTATGCTTTAAAAAGGAGGGAGTTAGAAAGGAAAGAAAGCCATGTTGAAAGTTTTTCTATAATAGAGATTAATAACATTTTTATGAAACATGTAGTCAGTTCCAAGATATTCCAAGATCAAAAAAATTGTTTTTCAAGACAAGGTTTCCTTGTGTAACCCTAGTTGTCCTGGAACTCACTTTGTAGACCAGGCTGGCCTCAAACTCATAGAGATCTGCCTGCCTCTGCCTCCCAAGTGGTGGGATTAAAATTGTGTGCCATGCCTGGCCTCCCATAAAATAATTTTTTACCAACATTAAAATTATCAAATTAGGGCAGGAGAGATGCTTCAGCAGTTAAGAGTACTGGCTGCTTTTCTGGAGGACTTGGGTTTGATTCCCAGCATCCACACTGTGGCTCACAATCATCTATAACTCCAGTTCCAGGGGATCTCACACCCTCTTCTGGCCTCCACAGCCCCCAGGCATGGATATGATACACAGATATATATGTAGGCAAAACATCCATACACATAAAATAATAAAATGATCAAATCACAAGACTGCAAAAGAAAAAAATTACAGATCTGACTATCCAGGTGCATTGTGCTGCAAGTAACCCACCTTCAGCTCTTCCTCTGGCTGCTGCCTTCTCTTCAGTCCATCCCTCTCCTCCTGCATATACAACTGAAAAGGTTTGGATTCTCTAAAGTTCTCTGATACTCCTCTTTTAACATCTGCAGATACCGAGGGTTGGACCTTGGTAGTGTAAAGTTTTCTCTAGTCACTACTGAAAAAAAAAATGCACCTCTCCTTGGAGTCGAAGATAGAGATGCTATAATTTTCATGTCACTAGAAGAAGGTNATTGGGGCAGAGATCTTTCTCCTACAGGTACTAGAAATTACCATTACCTGTGTTCTCTTTGTTTGCCTCTAAAAGGCTTACAAGCAGTGGGGGTTGCTTTAACACCTTGTTTCATCCTGTTGTAACGGCAACAGGATGGTGAACATATCCTGCTGGGACCTGGAACCAGCCTGTGCAGCCTCACATAAGTTTGCAATTTGTATGTCATCCCTGCCTCTTACCAGACAAAAGCTGGACACCTGGGAAACCTTNTTTGTTATGTTCTTGTCTGGCACAGAAATATCGCTTTAAAAAGCTGATCTGGTCTCTTTTCTGCTGCAATAGCTCCTGTTTGACGCACCCTTTGGGCCTTTTGTGAAGGGTATGTAGGCCTGCACTGTTTGAGTAGGGTGGTCTGCTCCAATCACATGATAGTTAACTGCTGCAATACCTCAATATCTATTCTTTTAGTGTGTTCTTTTATAATTTTCCACATGCTGTCACAAGCTTTAGTAAATCAAGTTTTTCAGCTAAGTAAAATNGAGAGAGCTAGACTTTCCTACCTNCTTCTGAAATTAGTAGGCAGTTTCTAAAGCCACCATGTAGCCAGCAACCCTTCTTCAGAGTTTTCTCTTTCTACCCAATAGCTGAAACACCACTGATGTAAACCAACTTTGGCACACACACCTGTCTTCTACCTGTGTGCAGCTGCTGANCATCATTGGATTCCCTCTCATCTCACTGTTTCCAGTTCTGTGGATCTCCTTAGCTTTTACTCAAGGATAGGGACTTTCCTTTCTTGCTTGCATTTAGGACTCCTTAATGTTTGGTTTTTATTTGTTTGTTTGTTTGCTTGCTTGCTTATTTTCAGCCCTTTTAGGATCTCTTTATCATTTATCCTTAAAAAAAAATCTTGCCAGATTCATTCGTGAGATACACAGATGACTNACCATGTGCAAGTCAATAAATGTAATACAGCGCATTAATGGACTCAAGGACAGAAATCACTTGATCATTTCAACAGATACAGAAAAGGCTTTTGAACAACATCCACCATCCTTTCATGATAAAAGCCTTGAAGAGATTAGGAATGGAAGGAATAAGTTTCAACATAATAAAGGCTATATACAACAAACTTATTGCCAACATTACACTAAATGGAAAAAAAATTCAAAGCATTTCCTTTAAGATCAGGAACAAGACAAGGGTTTTTATGTTCTCCACTCTTACTCAATGAAGTATTTAAAGTCTTAGCTAGAGCAATAAGACATGAGAAGGAAATGACAGGGAAGCAAATAAGAAGAAGTCAAGGTGTGCTTGTTTGCAGAAGATGTCTTCCTATACCTAACAGAATTTAGCTCAGTTTGACAGTCCTCACACTGGAGAGGCAGAGGCAGGCTGATTTGTTTGAGTTAGAGGTCAGCCTGGTCTACATGACAGTTCCAGCCTAGTCAGGAATAAATAGTGAGACCTTGTCTCAAACCAACCAACCAACCAACCAACCAACCAACCAACCAACCAACCAAAGACTCCACCAGAAAACTCAGAACTGATAAACACCTTCAGCAATCTGGCAGGGTACAAAATTAACATACAAAAATTAGTAACCTTCCTGTATACCTGTGGCAAACATACAGACAAAGAAATTGGGGAAACAATCCCATTCAACACACACATCCACATCCACATCCACACACACACAAACACACACACACACACTAAAAAACACCTTAGAAAAAGCCCAGGTAAAGAAGTGAAAGACCTCTTTAATGAAAACCTTAAAACACTCAAGAAAGAACCACTAGAAGATGGGAAGACATCCCATGTTCATGGATTAGAAGAATCAATATTGCAAAAATGGTGATACTTCCAAAAGCAAGCTCCAGATTCAACGAAGCCATGAATCAAATTCCATTGACATTCTTCACAGAACAGAAAAAAAAAATCTTAAAATTAGTTTGTAAGCACAGAAGATCCCAGATAGCCAAAGCAATCCTGAGCAAAAAAGAATAATGTTAGCTGTGTCACATACCTGACTTCAAGTTGTACTACAGGACTATGGTAACTAANACAGCACAAAACAGACAGCTATGGAACTAAAGATATAGATTCTAACTCACACCGCTACAGCTACCAATTTTTTTTCTTCTAACAAAGATGCTAAAAATACATAATGTGGAAAAGACAGCCTCTTCAACAAGGTTCTGGGAAAACTGGATATCCACATGGTGAAGAATGAAATTAGGACCTCTACAAAAATCACTTCCAAACAGATCCAAGTCTTGAATGAAAGATCAGAAACTTTAAGCAAAAGGTAAGAAGCATACTTCCAGACATAGGCATAGACAGGGACTTCCTCANCTGGATTCTAGTCATGCAAGAAATAACCCCAATTGACAAATTGGACCTAATGAAATGTAAAAGCTTCTGCACAGAAAAAGAAATAATCAACTGAAGAGATAGTCCTCAGAAATCTTTGCCAATTATACACCAGAGGATTAGTATACAGAATATCTAAACATAAAGAAACCCTAAGCAACAAGAAATCAAGCAGCCCAGTCAATAAATGGGCTAATNAAAAGAACAGGCAGTTCTGAAAAGGTGAAGTGCAAATATCTAACAAGCATATACATGTCCAACATTACCAGATGCCAGTTAAATGCAAATAAAAACCACATTGAGATTCCATCACTGAGTCAGGACGGCATAAAGAAAAACCAAACAAACAAAACCAAAAACAAACAACAAGGAGAGCTAGCAAGTGGTTCAGGGGTTAAAAGTGCTTGTTGTGCAAACCTGATGACCTGAGTTTGATTCTTGGGTCCCAAAGTGGAAGCCAACAACCAATGCCTACACATTTCCCCTGACCTCCACATGCTAACTGTGGCAAGTGTGCACNTGGGTACACATAAACACATACTACTACTACAACTAAAAGATTTAAATGGCCAAACTAGGGTAGGTGATACAGACTTCAGCGCTCAGGAAGCTGAAATTGGCAGATCACTACAGCACAGGAGTTAAAGGCCAGCTTGGGAAACACAGCAAGAAGCTCATCTAAAAAAAGAAAGAAAGAAAGAAAGAAAAAAGACATCCTGCTATACTTATAGGTGCCTAGCCCAACTGTCATCAGAGAGGCTTCACCCAACAACTGATGGAAACATTCAGAGACCCAAAGCCAAACATTAGGCAGAGGTTGGGGAATCCTGTGGAAGAGGGGGAGGAAGGATTGTAGGACTCAGAGGTGTCAAGGGCATCACAAAAAAACTCACAGAACCAACTAACCNGGGCTCATAGGGGCTCACAGAGACTAAGCTGACAACCAGAGGCTCTGTATGGGACTGACCTAGACCCTCTGCATATGTTACAGTTCTGTAACTTGGTCTTCCTGTGAGACTCCTAACAGTGAAAGGAGGGGGGCTGTCTCTGATTCTGTTGTCTGCTTTTGGGACCCATTCCTCCTACTGGATTGCCTCATCCAGCCTTAATAGAAGAGGAGGTGCCTAATTTCACTGTGACTTGATATGCCATGGCTGGCTGATATTCATGGGATGCCAACCTGTATCTGAAGAGAAACAGAGGATGGGGTGGGGGAGTGAGAGGGGAGGAATTGGGAAGAAGGAAGGGAGTGGAAACTTTGGTTTGAATGTAAAAACAAAAACCAAACAAACAAAAAAAGTNAAACAAATCAAACAAAACAGAAGAAAACCAAAAACTCAAAGAATACAAAACAAAGAGCAAAGGAAAATGCCCCCAATAAAACCAAATGCAGCCAACATTTATTGAGAAAATTAAATCATAAGGCTGGGAAAATGGATTAATTGCAAAGAGTGGGAATCACTCTTGGAGTGAACCTCAGTTCAGCTCCCAGCACCCACGTCAGGCGGCTCACAACAACCTGGGACTCTAGTTCCAGGGCATTGGACACCTCTGGCCTCCGTGGGCATCTGNACTCATGTGCACATACCCACTCCTCATCACCATCTATACCCATAATTAAAAACAACAATAATAAACACTTTTAAAAAAGAACATCAAATCCCCTGCAAGATTTTTTTCCTCAATGTATTGGACAGGATGGAGGCAGGAGGTTTATTTCTGCCTCTTGAGCACTGGGGAATCCTGACAAGTTCACTTCATCTTATGACATCACCCTCTGTCTTTTCATAAAGTGAGGTGAACTTAAGACGAACAGCCATCCTACAAGGTTTCTCATATAGAGAATTCAGCAGAAGTTTCTTCCCTCACAACCCACAAGTCGACATCTCTGCCTGACGTTTACTTAACCAGTTCCTTTCCTTGACATTGTAAATACAATGTCATGACAAAAGACATTCTGATTAATCTAAACTTGATCATCTTTTCTGGCCTTGGTTAACAGTTTTACATAACGCAGAGCATATAATTATTAATCCTTGCTTGACCATACAAAGTAACTATTATCATTTCTATACTGTGGTGAAATGCACAGTGAAACTTAGGATGGCACAGGGAAACTTAGGAGCAGAGTCAAAGCCACACCANAGCCTGTTCCCCCATCACTCTGGATGCTTGCTAGCCTAACAGCAATTCCTCCTATGCTGCCTCTTGAAGTTCTGGGGGAACTGGCCTATATAGCTCATCTATTTTCAGTGATCCTGAGTGCTCCCATGTCAATGCCACAAAGTAGCTAACTCACAGCTAAATTGGATGATGTATGCTTTTATCACTTCAATCCAAGCTTTCAAAAGGGCCCACTGAACAACTAGGCTAGTGAAGAATTGAGCAGAAGCCCTGGGAAAGAAGCTGCAGTCCCAGCTGATGATTCTAGCTGTGTGGCCTATCTACGGAATGAGAAATAAAATGGTCCCTGCTTCATGAGACTATTTTGGGGTTAAAATGAGATGTTCTTAAACACTGTACCCAGCATACAGCAAGTGCTCAGTAAGTGACCCTCCTGTTCCGACGCTGAAAAGAACACCACATTTTTTTTTTCAATGACATTGTTAAAATTCAGGTAGGTAGCCTGAACTTTTGATCTCTCTAAGCATTCATCTAGTACCACTGAAAGATTAATTTGTTTAAAACTAGGTGCCGTCTCTTCGTTTGCTATGCTCGTAACTATATCTCTAATTTTAACTTTGAAGGAATGAAGTAGTTCTTCTATTGCTTACAGTGCCCACCAAATGCAGTGAGAAAAAACGAATGTTCAATTCATATTTTTATCATCAAATCATACTTTTATCTTAAAAACAACAAAAAATGTTGTTGCCGTATGCAAAGAGTACCAGAAACTTCCAAGAGCAAAGGAAATCGTTGTTTCAGATCTCCTCTGAGATTTGGTGGTTACGTATTAAAAGTAGTGACGGCAAAAATTTACTGGAGAACAAGCCAGGTGCAGCAGCAGGAAAGAGAGACCGTTATTGAGAATTTATTTGCAACACTTACTTAGAGGATTCTTCTCCTCTAAAGTCAGACTGAGGTTCAGAGTTTGTCATCCTATCTAACTAACCTCGGTGACATTGAAGAACCATGAGGCATGAATCAGCCTACTGCTGTGCCTAACAACNGGATAGCGGTAGCGAGGACTCANTGAATTAGGAGTGGGGAAAGCATAGGAAAGGGGCGCTGTACCCATTCCTCACTGATGGAGAATGAGAATCCAAACTCTCTTTCCCTCTCTTCTCTTGCTTTTAAGACAGCACCCCACTCTGTAAGGAGGCCGTGCCTCAGTCTCCCAAGTGTGGGCCTGGGTCTCAGCTGGCCCCGAGGTGTGGCTCCCCTCCACACCTTCGTGAAGGGCGCCAATCACTATTCTTATCCCAGGGAAGCCTGCTAGGCTCAGTCTGAGGACCGGTCAGAGCCCAAGGGTGAAGGGAAGTCCGACACTGGACCCCNGAGTCGCGAGGCCGCCTTACCGGGTTCCTCGGCGCTTGCCCGGTGCCGCCACTCACCAAAGGTATTCCCGCGCACAGGACGCGGAGAGGGATCCCGGTCCCTGTTGGCCGAGCCGCGCCACCCGCAGGAGCCCGCGCGACAGCGTGGTCCTTTCTTGCTGTGGCCACGGCAAATGCCCCGGTGGGGATGCCCGACCCCTGGGGAAGTACATCCTGAGCTCTCGCCACGCCCGCCGCGAACCGCAGAGGGAGGGTTTAAAACTAAGTGAGAAAGGAACCTAGGAGTGTGACCCCAGCAGCTAGCGCCCCGCATGCTTAGTGCGGTTCTGAGAACAGAGGGAAACCGCCCAGTTCCGGGCGGCGTGTGCCAGAAAATAACAAGGCTAACGCGCGAACCGACCCAGAGCCACTTAGCAACTCATTAACTAACATCTCATTTATTTAAACGTTCCTTTAAGGACATACAAAACAGAAGGGGGGCTTAAAACAAAACACACTGGGTAGAATATTTCTTATCTGTATTCACATTGAGAATCTAACACGCCTAACTAAACTTTTTTCTTTCCCTCATTATCAGCGGATGAACAAAGCAGAACTTAGAAGCACATGTGTGTGTCACTGCTGTCCCAGTGTGGTCCCCAACCCCCTACTCCCCCACCTTCCGCCCCTCCCAAGCCACCAGAGGGACTAGGACTTCAGCTTTTCTGCCCCCTAGTTTGCCTGGAGTTAAAGATGGGAAACGTGCACATCTAGAATCCACAATTTGCAAATGGATTATGCCACATGTGATTTACATTCTCTAGTAAGTTGTGTGAGGGCTACAACTACAGCTTTTAAATTTCCGAATCAACACTACTGTGTAACAAGATGGCTCAGAGTTGTGGAAATCTTTTGTAACAAAGTAAACGGAATTGTCTCAGTCTGAAGTAAGTAATGTAAACCAGGTGTAGTGTTTCTCAGCTGTAATCCTAGACAGGAGGGCTTCGGTAAATTTCCAGGCCCGCCTGAGCTATAGAATTATATATAGCCACTTTTGTTTTTACAGAAATAAATATTTCAAATTGGCTGATTTTTCTGTAAGACTGTCCATAATATGCTACCTAAATTTTTTTTCAAAACATTAAAAAATCCAAATTTATAAGTTTTGTTAACACCAAGTGAGAATAAGCTAAATTAATAATGAATAAGCAAATACACAGTAGCTTCCGGTTAGTTGAAAGGATGGCTGGTGATATCAGAGATAATACGATATAAAAACTGTGGTGGCCAAGTATTGATGATAAACTCTGTGCTTTAGGGGTAGGTTATTTTTCAATAATTTTATTTAGCTTATTAATTATTCACCTATGCATATAAAATGAAAAGCAGCTAATGCTAAAATTAAAATGATTAAACAAATAATAATCATAATTGACGCCACATACATCCCATTAAGATTAATTGTTTTCTCACTTAGTTGTATTAGGTTGTCTAATGTGTTATCAAACAGAGACCAATTTCCTACCATTGTATATATACAAGCAGCTGAACATATATTGGAACGGTGGTCTTAGAAATCCCTTTTTCTTTTCTGAAGCAGTATAGTCTAAAATGCCCAAAGACCACTGGTTGCTGACCTCCATCCACCTTACAGCATTACTATCAGATGCACGCATTGCTTTAGATGTTCGAGACATTTTATTTACCTCAGAATAAGACACGAGAGTTTAAGAGTCAAGTTTAAACATGATTGTGAAGCAAGTACATCAANTTGTGAGAATACAACCTTCTTTGGTTTTTCTCTTTCTTCAGAGGCAAGTCAATCAGATAGTCTTATGTAACATAGAAGAATGTTCCCTGTCTATGTCTGTCATTTAACTCAGGGTTCAGGTCAGCTAGAACTTGTGCTACTAGTTATACANAAGAGTGCTTCTCTCATCCTACTCACTCCCTAGGTTTTAAGTTCGTAGAGCACAAGGATCCTGTGTGCCACACGTGCTCTCTTGCCTCTAGCACATGGCATAATGGAGGGCACAGGGCAGGAAGCTCAATAACGTTTTACTGAGTTGAATTAGCCCTTTTCCAAAAGGGCTCACTCACTTTGGTCAACCAAAATGACAGGTATTTAGAATTTTCAAAACTTTCAACAGTGTTAAAAAGTTGTTGGAAAATGACAATATTCTTAGCAAGTCTGGGGCCCTTTCATCAGAGCTTTCTCTTTTCCTCCCTCCATTCTCCTTCTCTCCCTCCTCACTGTAGGTGGCTGCTTGTCTAGTTAGAGAGGGAAGGGAGGCTTGCTGGTGTGCTTTCTAAAGAGCAAGCCTAAGACAGTAGAGGTGGTTTGTGCAAGGCAGCAGGAGCCAACATGTGAACCAAAATGTCAGCCTATGCCTGTGACACGACCTTCTGCAAATGAGAAACTCAGCTATGGGCAGAACCACAGTGACACCATCAGAGGCTTTTCTAGGAAACACTAGCTCAGTTTCCATTTCTGGTGTGTTTTTATTCCTTCAAATGTCTACTTTGGCTCACTGTTGACACTAAGCTTCTTGAATGTCCTTACTTGGGCATTCTAAGAGTAATGGAGTCCTCTGCTTAAAATGCTCCTAGGAAAAATATTAAGATGTGCTTGCCAACATGGAGATTGGAGGTATTAGGTAGTGCTTCTATTAGTCAAACATGGTAAGAAGTATTAGCTCGTGCTGCTACTCATTAAGCATGATAAGAAGGTGTGGTGGTTTGAATGAGAATGCCCCCATAGTGAACCAAACATTCAAATATGTAAGCCTATGGAGGCCATTCTCATTCAAACCACCATGGAAGGTGTCGACACAAGTTTAAGATTTTACAGTGAGACCCAGATCTAAAATTAACCACTCCTCCTTGTTGCCTTGCTTTCAAAAAGTTTTCTTTTTCTTTTCTTTTCTTTCTTCCTTCCTTTTTTTTTTTTTTTTTT
>LZPO01066360.1:116512-129024 GCA_001675575.1 Neotoma lepida | reverse complement strand
AACAGTTAAGTCTAGACATATGAATTACTATTTTATTTAAAGAACAATCTGAGATTAAGACCAATTTCAACACTGATGGCACAAGGCCCTATACAATAGAAACTGTGTTTACACACTGGCTATTCTAAACTGTGTTTACACACTTAACTATTCTCAACAGTTAAGTCTAGACATATGAATTACTATTTTGTGCCCCCTCATCTCCCATATAAAGGCTGCTTACCCAGTCCTCAGGAGCAGACATGGTGACATAAAACATTAAGAAGTTCTTATAAAGAGGAGAGGTAATTTGTCATATAAAAGGAGAATTTCTCACAAACATTGGGTGTGATGGTGCACACCTTTAATCCCAGCACTCAGGAGGCAGAGACAGGTGGATCTCTGTGAGTTCAAGGACAGCCTGGTCTACAAATCGAGTTCCAGGATATCCAGGGCTGCTAAACAGAGAAACCCTGTCTCAGAAAACAAAACAAAACAAAACAAAACAAAAAAGTAAAAAACATGTATGTTCTATATATGTTGGTTTCGTTTGTATAGTTTTCTAGTGCTAAAGATCAAACCTAGGGCCAAGTGCATGCTAGGGATGTGTTCTACTGCTGACCTGCATCCCTTGTTTAGGTCCCCCCTCCCCCACTTTCCTTTTCTCTCACCTTTCTTCCTCTTCCCTCCCTATTCTCCCCTTCCCCTTCCATTACCTCTTTTTATATTCTCTTCTGGTCTCCTCTCTCCTTCCCTCCCCTTCTCTCCTTCCCTCCCCATTCATCTCTCCTCTCTCAGAGCTCTGTAGAACAGTTTGGTGAGNATTGACATTCTTTTCTCCATTTTGTCTTTCTTGTTTTCAGTGTGTATTTCTGGCTTCTTTATAAAAAATCAGGTGTTCATAGGTGGTGTGTGGATTAATGTCTGAGTCTTCAGTTTGATTCCATTGACCAAATTGTCTGTTTTTGTGCCAATACCATTCAGTTTTCACTACTATAGCTGTGAAGTACAACTTGAATTGGGGATGACGATACTTCCTGGAGTTATTTTATAACTCAGGATTGTTTTAGCTATCCTGGGTTTTTTGTGTTTCCATATGAAGCAGAAAATTGTCCTTTCACTATCTGAAGAATTGTGTTGAAATTTTGATGGGCGTTGCATTGAATTTGTAGATTGTTTTTGATAGGATGACCATTTTTATTATTTTAATCCTACTGATCCATGAGCATGAGAGATATTCCATCTTCTTCAGTTTCTTTCCTCAATGTCTTAAAATTTTTATCATATAAGTCATTCACTTGCTTGGTTAGAGTTACCCTAAGATCTCCCTCCCCCTCTCTGCAGCTATTGTGAAAGATATTATTTGTATATAGAAAGGCTCCTTACTCATGTTTGTTAGTATTTGTTGAAAGTATTTATCAGCTGTTCAAGCTTCCCGGTGGAGTGTTTAAGGTCATTTATGNANATAATCATATCAGCTGCAAAGAAAGATTCTTTAACTTCTTCCCTTCCTCTTTGTATNCCTTTCATCCCCTTCAGTTGTATTGGTCTAGCTAAGACTTCAAGTACTGTACTGAATAGGTATGTAGAGTGTGGACAAACTTGTTTTATTGCTGATTTTAATGGAAACGCTTTGAGTTTCTCTCCATTTAGGTTGATGTTGCCTGTAGGCTTGCTGTAAATTGCCCTTATTATGCTGAGATAGGTCTAGTCTCTCCAGAATTTATAATGAAGGGGTGTTGTATTTTTATCAAAGGCCTTTTCTGCATGTAATAAGATGATTATGTGGATTTTGTCTTTCAGTTTAATGGTATGGTGGATTTCATTTATGATTTCATGTATATTGAACCATCCCTGCATCTTTGGAGTGAAACCTACTTCATCATGATGAATGATTTTTTGATGTATTTTTGGATTCAGTTTGAAAGTATTTNATTGAGAATTTTTGCATCTATAAGGGAAATTGATCTGTAATTCTCTTTCTTTGTTGAGTCTTTATATGGTTTGGATATCAGGTGACTGTGTCTGCATAAAAATATTTAGGCAATGTCCCTTTTGTTTCTATCTTGCAGAATAATTTGAGGAGTAGTGGCATTAATTCTTCTTTGAAGGTCTGGTGGAATTCTGTACTGAATCCATCTTGTCCTAGGCTTTCTTTTCACTTCTGAGACAGTTAAATAGTGCCTCTATTTCACTAAGGGTTATAGGTATGCTTATAGGTATTCTGATCTTGATTTAGTTTTGGTATTTATCAAGAAANTTTTCCATTTTTTTAAAGTTTCCAATTTGGTAGAGTACAGATTCATAAAGCACGTCCTATGATTCTCTGGATGTCTTCAGTGTCTGTTTTTATGTTACTAATTTCTTTTCTAATTTTATTAATTTCTATCTTCTTTCTCCNTTGTTTAGTTAATTTGGCTAAGGGTCTGTCAATTTTATTGAATTTCTGAAAGAACCAACTTTTTGTTTCATTGATTCATTCTATTCTTTTNTTTGTTTCTATTTTANTGATTTCAGCCCCCAGTTTGATTATTTCCTGCTATTTACTTCTCTTAGGTGTCATAACTTCTTTTTGTTCTAGAGCGTTCAGGTGTGCCATTAATTTACTAATTTAAGATCTCCATTTTTTTTTTATGTAACCCTTAGTGCTATAAACTTCCCTCAATACTGCTTTCATTGTGTCCCATAAGTTTGAATATGCTGTGTATTCATTTTCCTTGAATTCTAGAAAGTCTTTAATTTCTTTCTTTATTTTTGTCTTGACCTATTTTTTCATTCAGTAGAGAACTGGTCAGTTTTTAGGAGTTTGTAAGCTTTCTCTTGTTTCTGTTGTTGTTGATATCTAGTTTTAATCTGTAATGGTCTGATAGTATGCAGGGAGTTATTTTAATTTTCTTATATTTGTTGAGACTTGCTTTGCAACTGAGTATGTGGTCAATTTTGGGGAAAGTTCCATGAGATGTAGAGAATAAGGTATATTCTTTTGTGTTTGGGTGAAATGTTCTGTAAATATTTGTTTTTGCTGCCTGGGAGACCAGCCTCCAGCAGTGCAGGGCTCAAAGGGAAATCCACAGAGTCAGTATACTCTGATTTTTTTTTTTAATCTGAGGGGGTAAGGGAAAAGACACTCACACGCTCTCTTGATGGTTTCCTTCTTCTGTGTTCTTTATTCTGTGCTCTATATTCTCTTTTCTTATCCCTATCCAGAAATGTCCCTCTGTCTCTCTTGATGTTTTCCTTCTACCTCTCTTTATGTTTTCCTCCGAATTCTCTCATTCTTGATGTTTTCCTTCTACCTCTATCTTTATTCTTCCTTATTCTCTCATTCTGGATGTTTTCCTTCTACCTCTATCTTTATTCTTCCTTATTCTCTCATTCTGGATGTTTTCCTTCTCACTCTATCTTTATTCTTCCTTTATAGCTTATATATCACAGCAAAATCTTTCAAGCAATATAAAAATTACAATGTAGTTACATTCTATTTTTCAAGTGAATGATTATAAATGAATACAGGTAAAAACATGTTTTTCACCTCCCTTACATGATTAAAACAAAGTTATNTCAAGAACCCACATAAATTTACATCTAAGTAACTTGTTATAGATCAACAGAGTGTGAGCAAGCAGGGTATTTTTCTCAGCCATTTCTTTTACTGGCAGGCTGCATATTGTGGTTATAAAGAAAGAATAAATCACTTTACTGCTACTTTTGAAAGGTAATCTTATAAGGAATCTTAAAGAAATCACAAACTTAAACTTTCATACATGAAAAACAATCAGTCAACTCTACATTAGATCTTTAGGGTACATACCCACACATCANTAGTTTTTTATNTCNTGAGATTCAGGGCAAAAATGGGTATAAGGAATTAATCATCATCTTTGACCATCAACCAATCCTGACAAGAAAAGTACATTAGCTAGTAATAATTGGACTGCTTTGTATTTTTGACCCTAACCTAATGAATCTATAACTTAGCTATATATCCTTGTGAACTTTAGATTGTTTTCTAGGGTTTTTCCATCTCAAAGCTATTATCAAAAACATCTAATTGAACCTGGCATTATTTTAAAGCTTCGTTTCAGCTATGATGCACACTGAAATCTCTGAATGCATCTTTTAACATTAAGATTAAAAGAATTTGAGCCAGTTTGGCTCCTGGGACTCAATTGTTTTCCTTAATCATTAACCTGCACTGTTATTCAGTTATTCAGCTCCTTACGTGAAACTCACAGGCCCTAGCTGTGTGACAATTCCTTGTATATATCTTTAATCATCAGAAGTTAGACAGTACAGCTTAAGAAGAAATCATCTTCATAATAATCCACAGGTAATAATGCCCAGTAGAACATGATGTTTCCATGAGATAAACACACTACTTTACAGGCAGTGGGGATCTCCCCACACCTATTCACACTATGCCAGATACCAGAGAAAGATGGCAGCAGCAAGCATGTAAAGGCACAACAGAAGCAAAAGACATTCTGGAGTATGTGGTCTCAGGGGCCTTGCCTATCCCAGATTCACCCATCAGGGATTTACCCCCTCGTGGGCTGACACCTCAAACATCAATTGCCACCTGGTGCTCCTCTGACATGGCCACCAGCAATTTGTCAGATCCATTTGGTTTATGATGTCATTTAGTGCCAGGATTTCTCTGTTTAGTTTTTATCTGGATAACCTGTCTATTGGTGAAACTGTACCGAAGTCACACACTGTCACTGTGTGAGGGTCAGTATGTGATTTAAGCTGTACTGTTTCTTTCAAAGAAACACTGGGTGCNCTTGTGTTTGGTGCATGATTGTTTAGAATTACAATATCCTCTTGGGGGATTTTTTTCCTTTGATCAGTATGTAGTATCCTTCCCTATCTCTTCTGATTAGTATTATTTTGAAGTCTTTTTTGTCATATACGAAAATGGCTATTTGAGCTTGCTTCCTGGGTCTATCTGATTGGAATACCTTTTTCCATCCTTTTATCCTGAGGTGATGTCTATCCTATGTTAAAGTATGTATATTGGATGCAGCAGAAAGACAGATCCTCTTTTAGTATTCAATCTGTTAATTTGTGTCTTTTTATTGGGGATTTGAGACCACTGATGTTGAGAATTATCCAAGAGCAGTCTTTGTTGATTCCTGTTATTTTGTTGTTATGGCGTGGGTCCCCCACCCTTTTGATATGCTGCTCTGAGATTATTTATTCCTTATGTTTTCTTGGGTATGGNTAACCTCTTCAGGTTCAGGTTTCCATATAGCACCTTCTATAGAGCTGGATTTATAGATAGATACTGCTTAAATTTGCTGTTATCATGGATTTTTTTCTTCCATCCATTGTGATCAAAAGTCTTGCTGAATAGAGAGATCTGAGCTGGCCTATGTGGTCTCTTAGAGTTTGTAGAACATCCATTCAGCCCCTTCTGACTTTCAGGGTATCCATTGAGAAGTCAGGTGTTATTCTAATGGGTCTGTCTTTATGTAATATTTTTGCAGCTTTTAATAGTCTTTCTTTGTTCTGTGTGTTTAGTGTTTTGATTCTTACATACCAAGGGGACTTTCTTTTTTGGTCCAGCCTATTTGGTGTTCCGTATGCTTTTTGGATCTTGATAGGCATCTTTTTATTTAGTTTGGGGAGATTTTCTTTCATTTTTGTTAAAAATATTTCTGTGCCATTAATCTGGGTTTCTTCTCCTTCCTTTCTATTATTCATAGATTTGTTTTTTCTTTTCATAGTGTCCCATATTTCCTGGATGTTTTGTGCATGCTATTTTGAAAGNTTAATATTTTCTTTGACTGAGGTATCTATTTCTTCTATCTTGTCTTCAGTGCCTAAGTTTCTTTCTATCCTCTCTTGTATTCTGTTGGTAGGGGTTATCGCTAATATTCCTGCCTGAGTTCCTAAATTTTTTGTTTTCTANTTTACCTCACTTCATGTTTTCTTTAGTGGTTCTATTTTTACTTTCATATCTTGAACTGTTTTCATTATTTCATTCCACTGTTTGTTTGTATTTTCAAAGACTTCCTTAATAGATCTATTCGTATTCCCTTTAATGTCTTGAATGTTGTTGGGTTTTTATTTTTCTAACTCTTCTTACACTTTGCTCTTTGGGGGTCCACTACCCAGCTCCCAAATAAATACATGGAGACTTATTCTTACTTATGAAGGCCCGGCCTTAGCTTGGCTTATTTCTAGCCAGCTTCTCTTAAATTATCCTGTCTACCTTTTGCCTCTGGGCTTTTATCTTTCTCTATTCTATATGTCTTTCATTTCTTCTTACTTCATGGCTGGTTGTGTAGCTGGGTGGTTGGCCCCTAGTGTCTTCCTCTCCTTCTCCTCTTCTCATTCCCTCCTCTTCTCTCTTTTTATTCTCTCTGCTTGCCAGCCCTGCCTATTTCTCTCTCCTATCTAGCTATTGACCATTCAGCTCTTTATTAGCCCAATCACGTGTTTTAGACAGGCAAAGTAACACAGCTTAACAGAGTTAAACAAATGCAATATAAAAGAATGCAATACATCTTTTCATCAATAAATAAATATTCCACAGCATAAAAGAATATAACACATCTTTAACTAATATTCCATAACACTTGAACGTATTCATAATAGCTTGTAAGTCCTTTTCTTGAGCTTCAACTGTATTGTATTTCTCAGGGCCTACTGTATTAAAGTTGCTTGGTTCTGGTGGAGCCATATTATATTGGGTGTAATTGTCTTTTTGCACTGGTATCTAAGCATCTGGGTTTTGGATGATTCTAATTCTAGATGTTGCTACATGGTCTTGTCTTTGTTGGGTAGATGTTTTGCTCCTTGGTTTCTGTTGCTTTCTCTGGATCTTAGGAATGTGTGGTGGCTGTGGGTTGCCTGATAAGGAGTGCTTCTGAGTCTCTGCCAGGTGTGGCCCCTGGAGTTCTGGGGTAGAATGTTTTCTAGATATTGGGGGTTGACATGAAGAAATGCAGATAGGCTAGAAGAGGGGGCTGAGAGGTTCCATAGGAAGAGGGAAAGCTGAGTCTGTCATGAGGTTTGGTGAAGTCTGAGGGAATGGTGTCAGGGAGGGAGGACAGGCTCCTGCAAGTAGTCTTCTACAGAGCTGGGAATGACACTGGAGATTTAGTTAGTAATGGAGGACAGGAAGGAAAGTCCAGATCACCTACTTGATTCCAAGGCTAGTGTATCCAATGGGTTTCCAGGTACAGAATGCCTCCAGGTCTTGGTGGCTGATACAAAGGGTTGGTATGAAGGAGGACTGAGTACACCAAGAAAGGTTATCCTTTTTTTTTTTTTTTTTTAAAGACACAGACATTCACAGGGAATCTTGTGAACATGCAGGAGGGTGCAGCCATTTGGATGTCAAAGAGTGCTCAGATGTCTTGATGTCTGACTTCCAACCCCCAGAACTGGGGGAAAAATAAATTTCTGCTGTTTCAGCCACCCCATTTGTGGTAGGACTTTATTGTGACAACCCTACCACCCCAACTTTCAGGGTTTCCTAAAGGCCAACAGTACATGAAAAGGTACTCATTAGTCATCNGAAAAATGCAAATTAAAACCACAACAAGCTACCATTGCCCACTTACTAGAATGGTTATAATTAAAACATCTGATTGTGCAAAAAATTTTAGCTACTACTATAATTATTGCTATGCTCAATAGATACTTACAATAGGTTGTCCTTGGCACTGTTCTAGAGAAATGCATCACAGAGATAAAGAAAACAAAGGCTGCCCTACCTTCCTTGAACTTATGGACCCTGAAGGAGGAAAGACTAGACCAATCAAAAGAAGTAATCTGACCTAGCACTTTGATTGTGAAGGTGGCTTCGGGAACACACAGCAATATGATCTAGCCTAGATTAAAGGCAACGTCAATGATAATTAAAGTGAAGGGAGAGCATGACAGGCTTTTTCTGACAGAATAGGACTGAGACACATGGCTTCACAAACAGATGAGTAACTGGTGTTACTGCAGAGATATGGCTCAAATAACTGATTGATGTTACTGAAAGGTGAGACCCAAAGGGTTTGAAGATAGAAGGCCCTCCAAGGCATTCCCCTCCCCTCCCCTTCAGGGTGATCCAGTTCTGGCCCCAACTCAAGCTCAGCATCATAGAAGACTGCAGTCCACATTGGCTTCATGTGAAAGCTGCCAGCTCCAGGCTTCCAAGAACCACACGCTCATTTTAATGCTCTACTGCCATCTTCCTGAAACTGTAAATAATTTTTGCAGAGTCCCACATTTTCATGGTGCATGTATTACATAGCAGATACAGTCTGCTGCCAAGAGTAGTCATAATTCTCAGCAATTTAATGTGCTCCTTAAGGAGTCTCACCTGAATACTCTGTAGGTGGCTCAATACCCTGTATAAAGAAGTTTATTTGCATAATAGAATGACAAGTCACAGTTCAAAAAAAGGGTGTGTATTTGATGCCAACAGAGGGAAGATCCAATGAGGTTATATAGGAGAACAAATATGATTCTTAGGGTTTCTATTGCTGTGAAGAGATACCATGACCATGGCAACTCTTACAAAGGAAAACATTTAATTGGNTCTGGCTTACAGTTCAGAGGTTTAGTCCACTGTTTTCATGGTGAGAAGCATGGTGGCACACAGGCAGACATGGTGCTGGAGAAAGAGCTGAGAGTTCTACCTCTGGTTTGGCAGGCAGCAGGAAGAGAAAGTGAGCCACTAGGCCTGACTTGAGCTTCTGGGCTTCTCAAAGCCCACCTCCAGTGACACATTTCCCTCAACAAGGTCACACCTACTCCAACAAGGCCACCCCTCTAATAATGCCACTCTCTATGAGTCTATGATGGGAATGATGGGAAATCTGAACCTGAAACCAGAGTTCCTGGGTTAGTCAAGCATAATTATCATATTTTTGAAATAATGCAAATTGCCAGAACAAATGAGAAATAATTTCTGCATTTCCCCAGATTACCTGACTTTTCGAGATTTTGTCACAGTTGCTTTATCCTGTGCACCAGAATTCTGGAAAAGAAGCTCTGTCCACAAATATTTGCTAAAACTTCAGTGACTGTGGAGAGTTTGGACTATTGCAGCTCCCAGAGTATAATCACAATTTCTCTATCTTTAGTCCCCCAAAGAGNCATTCCTTGCCCACATCAGTGTCAGATCTAATATCCTGATAAACAGATAGAAAAACCCTTGGGAGCCTTATCTTCTACTGAAGGAAGGGTGAAGAGTGCCAGGAGATAACATCTAAGGCCTGTAGTTGAGAGTCTTCCATTTTGCAGAAATTACTTCCCAGGTGCTTCTACCAATATACCAAAAAACAACAACAACAAAAAACAAACAACAACAACAACAAAAAACAAAAAACAACAACAGCAACAACAAAGCCTCGATTTACAGCTTTCTTCCTTCTCTTACCATAAAGCTCCATGAAAGTGCTTCCATGTTGGGACATTGTATCCCAGGCCATGGGTATTTAAATTTTGGTTCTAGAATAAACTTTCTCTTATTCCCTTTGAGTTGAGAGCTGTATTTTTGTGTGGATGATTCCTTATTATNCTCTCTCTTTCTTTTCTTCCCCCTGAACCTCTAAGAGAGGCTGCTTGCAGGCATAGTAGCCTGTTATAGTCAGCTGTAAAACCTGCATGTGTTTTAACGTAAATAAAAACATGCCTTTAAATGCTCACAGTATTGCATCAAATGAAACAAACTTAACATTGTTCTGCACTTCTTTTTATAATCTAAGGCATCAAAATTTTGGTAACTGTCAGAAAAAGCACTTGACAGAAAAGTCTGTCATGTTTCCTTATGTACAGGGTTTGGTCCAAGTTCAANTGTTTCATTCAGTGGTGGACTCTGTTTTTTTTTAATGATTTATTATGGCTGGATCTGGATATGTGTCACAGGTGTGCCTTGCGTGCACTCATATACACACACATACACACACACACACACACACACACACACACACACACGCTCCTCCTGTTCATATTGTCTTAGTATAACTTTCGTATTTTTTGTGATCTATATATATATTGTGATCTAAGCATACAGATTTGCATACCTACTTAAAGAAACAATTAAAACAGCAGCCCTTGGGATTCACTGAGGAACTTCTAGTGCACTGCTGAATTAGGCACGTGGGTAGGAATGAAGAGACATGTCTTTAAAAGCCATATCTATCTGTTACTACACGCTAGTAGGTGATGCTGGGCAATGTTCGGTTGCCTTAGCCATCAAATGGTGGTGAAAACAAATACTTCAGGAAAAGTAATTAAACANTGGAGGTGAAGAATCTGGTGTGAATGAACGTGTACACTGAGATTTAGTTTCTGTCAAGTTTATGTATTAATGGTAATGATGCCTGGTACCTNAGTAAGCCTATTTACAGCAGGGGGTGCAGGAGCTGACACTGAGGTAATTTCTTCCTGGGTTTGTAGGAAGAGTTATCTGGTTTCTGTGCAAATACAATGCTTTCTCTTTTGTGTGCTATACCACATCAAACTCAGTACCACGCAAAAGATTTTTGCTTATGTAGTCACAGGAAAGAAAGCTTGCATCAGTTGGCTTGACTATTTTGTTAACCATACTTTATTTATTTTCTGAAGCTTAGCTGTGTGTTTTAGGGGTAGTGGTGGTTTCCTCTTACTTGATGTTTGATGTCTTTACCCAAGAACAGTGTTTTAATTAGAGACATAAAGGTCTGACTAGGACCATTTATAACCATAAAAACACCAGGNCTTTCAGTCTAATTCAGATTTCCAAGCAGGATGTTCAGTGAGTTGCTAACATNTGACAGTGTCTCCTCAAGGGCCTTTAAGACGGCAGTGTTTTCATTGCTTTTCAGTGTGATTTCACTTGTTCAATTGCAAAGATGTCAATGGAAGAGGAGATGGGAGNGTAGCTTCAGGTTTAACCCCCAGCATTCTGTTTCCTTAGGCTGTGGTCCCTGTTCAAGTTCAGGCACTTTAGAGTACAAGGTAAAATGAACACCGTGAATTATTGCTAACCATCATTAACACAAAATCATGTACATTCTAGAGGACAAACATGAAGTTTTTCTTTAATTTTTTTCCCTGAGAAATGGTATCAGAGGAGAATCTCACTTGTAAATAACAGAAGCTGGAGTCTAAGATAAAAGGTTAAAATAGACGGTATGATGGAAGGATGAACCGTCAGTTATGAGCATGATTGAACTTGAAGGAAGCATTTATAGCTGACCTCCAATCCCAGNACTTGAGAGGTAGAGGCAGGAGGGTTTGTGTGAACTCAAGGGCAGCCTGGTCTACATAGCAAGCTCCAGCCTAGCCATGGATACACAGTGAGACATTGTCTCAAAAAATTATGTGCTTGTTTTTATGAATATGGATGTTCTGTCTACATTGTGTCTATGCACCATGTGTGTGAAGTACCCACAGAGGCTGGAAGACGGTGTCAGATCCCTTGGGGCTGGAGTTACAAATGGCTGTAAAGTGGCATGTGGATGTTGGTAATCAAACCCGTGTCCTCTGGAAGAGCTTCAAGTACTCCTAACTGCTGAGCCATCTCTCCAGTCCTGTAATTGATCTTTGTTTTATTTTATTTTATTTTTTTATGTAATAGAAATAATATGCCTTCTCAGTGAGGAATTACTTTACATGCTTAGAGATAAGGAAAAGTTCTTTACTTAAGGACTTGACCAATTGGGGCTAACAACCAAACAAGAGCCCCGACCCGAAGATTTCATTGGTTTTTATCCACCTTAGGCTTATGCATTTTGCACATGTTGTCATCTTAAATTTCTTTGGAGCTTAGCCCCAGGTTACACTTCCAAACAATTTAAATAGGGAAAGGAGACTGCAAGTCTAGCNGCTTAGGCAGACAGGAGATTTACACCACAAAGGCATTACATATTNCCAGAATTATTTNAAGTATGCCAGTGTAACAACAAATAATTGTCTACCTAGGGTCACCTGGTAGAATTATGTTTTTCCNGACAAGAGTACAGCGGTCTTAATGGCAGACCTGTACTTAATGATGNTTGTGACTCTACACGGCCTGCCCCCTGAGTTGCCCTTTAGAGGTATTCCTTTGTATGGAAATCAGGGCCTAATGGCTGGTCAATCCTGGTGAACATTTGCATCCTAGTGTCCCAAATTTCCCTCATTGCTAACAGGCTTGGTTAGCACAGTACTTATTTTNGGGATATTTTGGAGGCAGTACTCTCAGCTAAATTTCACTTGTGAGACTTCATGTCTCCTAAGGAAATCTATTAGTAAATCCTTTATAACATCAATTTCATTACCTNTGGGTTTCTTCTACATCAGGGAAATGTTATGTGTGTCTTAAGTTCTGGTGTCCATGAAGGCTAGAGGCATTGGATACCCTTGGAGTTGATGTTACTAANGACTATGGGCCCACATGGGTGCTAGGAACCAAACTCAGGATCTATGAAAAAACAGTACACACTTTCAACTGCTGAGCCATCTCTTCAGCCCCATAATGGCACTTAATTTTAATTCCCTAGCATGAAGACCCACTCTCCAATTTTCTCAAATGGGAAGTTAGAGCTTCAGTGTATGTA
>LZPO01066360.1:93021-104907 GCA_001675575.1 Neotoma lepida | reverse complement strand
AACTCACTCGGTAGCTCAGGCTGGCCTCGAACTCACAGAGATCCGCCTGCCTCTGCCTCCCGAGTGCTGGGATTAAAGGCATGCGCCACCACCGCCCGGCTGAGTGGCCTGTTCTACCACCCTGGGCCCTAATGACATTGGGCCTGAGCTGCTGTCAAGGGCCATGTCTGGGTCCATGGCCATGCTGCAGCCAGGGTCTGTATTGATATCTGTGGCTCTTGATACCATTGAAGGCTATGCCGGTGCCATGGGGCCATTTCAGCATGAAATGGCCATGCTGTCACCAGGCTATGCTGATCTGAGTGGCCTGTGCTGCTACCTGAGGCCACAGTGACATCCAAACCCGGGCTGCTGCCAAGGATTATGACTGAGTCCATGGTTCTACTATANTTGGGGTCTATGTTGANGTTTGTGACCTATCTTGTCACCAAAGGCCACACGGATGCCCAGGATCTAGGCTGCAACCTGTGGCCATGTTGGTGTCAGAGGGCCATACTGCCTCTGGGGCCATGGTGATCTGAGTGGCCTGCACTGCCAGCTGGGGCCATGGTATCATCTGGGGCCAGAATGCTGCCTAGGGCCATGTCTGGGTCTGTGGCGGTACCACGGCCAGGGTCTATGCTGAGGTCTATGGTTCCTGATACCATCGAAAGCTGTGCCAATGCCAGGGGTCAGCCACTTGAGACCATATTGGTGTCTGAGGGCCATGCTGCTACTGGGACCANAGTGGTCTGTGCTGCCACCCAGGGCCATGGTGATGTCCAGGCCCAGACTGCTGCCTAGACCATGTCTGGGTCCATGGTCTTGCTGTAGCTGGGATCTGTGTTGATCNCCATGGCCCATAGGAATCATGCATGTTGAAATCTGAGGGCTATGCTGAGCCAGCCCTGCCTTTTACTGGCCCGGTCCCTTGATGGACACTGCAGCAGAAGAGCTGGCTCAACCCCTCATGGTAGAGCTGGGCCCCTGGACTCCTGAGAAATGGCCCCACCCCTCACCACAAGTGTGGGAGAGCTGGTCCTGATGGCATGGATGTAGCAGAGCTAGCTCAACCCTTCATGGTAGAGCTGGCCCCCNAACCCTTCATGGTAGAGCTGGCCCCCCTGAGAGATGGCCCCACCCCTCACCACAAGTGTGGGAGAGCTGGTCCTGATGGCATGGATGTAGCAGAGCTAGCTCAACCCTTCATGGTAGAGCTGGCCCCCCTGAGAGATGGCCCCACCCCTCACCACAAGTGTGGGAGAGCTGGTACAGATGGTATAGGTATAGGAGAACTGGCTCCNCCCCTCACCTGAGGGGGCTGGTCCCAGTAGCCTGGACTGACCAGCTCAACCACCCAGGCCCACATCCTGGGCCTTGGGTTGGCCCATTCTAACACCTACACCATCTATGACCTGCTGGATTTCGTGAAGGGACTGGTCCTGTGAACTGGACAGTAGCTGCAGGATCTCTAGGACTTGGGGCAACAGCAGGNTATCTGAGAGGATATCCTCTCAGATGGGTGAGGGTCCAGTGATGATGGTGTGCCAGAAACCAGAGGCCTTGGACCAGACCAACAACTTATTGCAATGAACATTTACGAGTAAAACTGAGTGGATAAAAGAATATACTGTGTGACACACTGAGGCTCCCAGTGCCACTAGTACAAATAAAGAGNTGTTAGAGGGGTGGGAAGATGGAGGAGTGAGGAGGTTGTTTGTTTGTTTTGTTTTGTTTTTAATAATTTTTTGGGTTTTCTTTTTTTGGGGGAAGGTGCGGGGGTGAGGGACAGATATGGAGAGATTGGAAGGTTAGTGGGATTGGGGTGCATGATGTGAAATTCCCTAAGAATCAATAAATAATCATTTATATATATATATATAAAAACTTTGAGATTCCATCCCACTCTAATCAGGCTGGCTATTATCAAGGAAATAAATACTGTGAGAATGTGGGGAAAGGGGAACCATTATGTGATGTTGGTAGAAGTGTAAACTAGTGCCGACACTGTGGAAAGCAGTGTGGAGAAGTCCTCAAAAACCTAGTAATAGATCTATTATACAACTACTATTGGGCTTATACCCAAAGGACTTAACATCCGTATGAGAGATTTTGTTCATCCTTCATTGCTACTCTACTCTCAATAACCAGGGAATGGCAACAGTCTGGATGCCCATTAAGTGGATAGGGAAAATGTGGTACATATGCACAATGGAATGTTATTCAGCAGCAAGGAAAAATGAAATTATGAAATTTGCATGAAAATGAATGGGACAAGAAAATATTATATATTGTTTTCTATAAGTATATTTAAATTATGTGTTTGTCTGTATGGGAGTATGTGTGCATGAATGCAGGTACCCTCCGAGACTAGAAAGGTTGTCAGATTCCCTGGAGTTTGAGTAGCTGTGACTCAACCAGCATGGATACTGGGAATGGAACTCAGGTCCTTTGCAAGAGCAGTACCCATTGTGAACCATCCCTTCATCCCCAGACAGTATATGAAATGAAGTAACCCATGCTCAGTCAGACAACATTGCATGTTCTTTCTCTTATGTGGATCCTTAGTTCTAATTTCTTGTATGCGCATTTGTGGATGTGAGTATGGGTAGAGGCCAGGAACCTAGAAAGGGGCCCTTGAGAGGGGAAAAAAAGATTTTAAGGGGGGAGAAGGNGAGGGTAATAGAACACACNTGCTTTAAGTACAAGTTGCAGTACTGGGGGTGGGAGGGCTTAAGTGGGCACAGGGGCAAGGACATAAAGTGGAGAGTGTCAACCAAAACTAAGTCTATGAAAAAGCCACAAAGAAACCTGCTACTTTGTAAGCTAAAAAGGTTTTTCCTGTGCTAAACAGGGATGTGGTGGGAGGAGACACCACATAACCAAAACTGTTGCTCCCTTCACACTGTCTGGTGTCAGAGGCACGCACTCCTCCGGAAGTACTGACAGAAGAGCAAAGAGCTCTTTGCTTTCATCCTTTGAACTGGACAAAAGCGTCCTCAATGTGTTAGATTTATGATTATAATGAAATGATCTATGGAAATATCCTTCATAATATACCAGATCAGCCAACAAACAAAGATGAATCTTTCCATTTTATATAAAATCTGACCTGCCTCTGTCCCTTATTGTCAGTCTCCCTTTAGAGAAGAATATAGCAAAGTCATGATACTTTACAAGTCAGGATATTTAACAATTGCATTTTGTGAGTGACATAAAGCATCCNTTTTAGATTATGTAAAGTACAACAAATACATATCTCTTTTAGGATTAGACAACAGAATTTCCATCAGGTTTTAAGCTTTTTACATTGTAACTAGTTGTTCTACATTGGAGCACAATGGCATCAGAGAATGACACAGAAGTAAACCAGGCATTTAAGGACCAACCTGCAACGTCTGCAGCAGACACAGGCTGTGGGACAAGGGCAGATGGAGTGAATGTTCACCATCCAGAGTAGGATACATATCTGTTTTCATAGCAGTTTTAGGACACACTCNACACAGTTGAAAATACCAGCCGTGCTCGCTTGGGCAACACATATAGTAAAATTTGGAAATAACAGTCAAACCACCTGTCTTGCCAATCCTGTGCCTCCTGCCTCACATGGATTCTGCTAGAATGTAAATACTGGTGTTTGCCACAGCATGATGCCTGTTCCATTGGAAGCTCCACCTGTCCGTTTCAGAAAGCCCGACAAGTGGCAGCTCTTTCCCTGGAGCCGATCAAGACCAAGCCTACAGGGATTTAAGCTTGGTCCGTAGACCTGCCACATGATTTCTCCTCCTTCCTTCCCCCGAGATCACCCGGGAATGCTTTGCTCAGATTAAACCTGGTCCTTTACTTTTAATTTGGCTCGATTTGGCTTACTGTTTTGGCGGAGAAACCTACTACCGGGGATTCAAAATACCTGTTAATGCCCACCACTCTTAACCTGAATGGAGAAAGCAGGCCCATGGTTCCAACCACCACTGATTCACAATCTTTTAATCTAAAACAAGGAAAGCAGTGGAAGACAGGAAGCAAGTATGTTAATTAGCTGCTGGCGTCGGCTTCTGCTTTGACTTGTTTTGTTGTTTGGTTCTATATCTAATTTTAAGTGACAAGGTGAAAATTAAACTTAATTCTGCCTTTGCAAGGAAATGTTCATGTTTTGATTTTAAAGACTTGTTTTCTACTTTTATTTCACCACTACATATTTGTCTCTACTTACCCTTTATACAAACAGAGCTGTTCTGTACAACCTAATGAAGAAACTAGGAAAGAAATAGTCCTGNTGGCACACATCTTTAGTCTTAGTACTTGAGAGGAAGAGGCAGGAAAAGCTGGAGTTCAGTCATCCTTGGCTGTGTAGTGAGTTAGAGTCAAGCCTGGCTATGTGAGATCCTGTCTCAAGTGGAAACATTAAAAACTGAAAATGAAAACAAACAAACAAAACTACCTCATTGTTTTTGTTTTGTTTTGCTTTGCCAACGAGGGGTGTTCATTTCTGGTGTCTTGGAAGTGTAAGTACACTTCTTTTGAGGGACNATTTGGTCTTCAGTGGAGAGGCAGCCTCTCTCACTGACTTTGGCAGGAGAGTCTACTTTTGCAAGAGTGAAATCCTACTAAATTGGCTTTCCAAAATGTTCTGTGGAAAGTAAGAATTAATAGAAGGCAAGTCCTCACTCCNGATTGCCAAACAGGAGACAAATTCATCAGACAGCAGGGTCTGCTCTGGAATAGTTTCCCTGGGTGTGTCACTTTGCAAAATCATGGTTGTTTCCTCCTGTCTTGAGTTTTGTATGTCAAGAGGATTGAATTCACCTTGATTTAAAACGAGGTTCAATTCATCAAAAATTAGTGTTTTGCTTAGTAAAGTCGTACTAAAGGCAGAAAACGCAAAGTTGGGATATGTTTTCAGTGTGGTAAAGTGGTCACTTGTGGCCTCAAGGGTTGCAGACTCCCTCTCATCCCTGTTAATGAAATGGTTTACCCCAGGGGGGATGTTTGAAATCTGGGGTTTGTAGCCAGTGTTGAGATCAGGAATATACACAACAGAAGAACTGGTAGATAGCGGTGTTAGTGCACAGTCTCTTGTTTCCAGGAGTCCTTTGAGCCTTTCTTCCTTGTAACCTGTGGGATTGTATTCCAGGGGAGAGATTTCACTTATCTCTGTAAGCATAGGATCCACATACAGGGCCTGCTCACTGTCATTATTATTCTCAAATACACCTTTTTCCTAGAAAAAAAAAAAGACATTACTTCATTTTACAAACAAAACAACCCAAAGAAACAAAAACTATTTAAAGGACTCAACTGAATAATTGAGTTAGGGCTGAAATTTTCTTTCTGCAACTTTCCTTTCTTTTCCCCTTATCTTAGTGTTATGTCCTGGATGATTTCCTTCTGTCTTTTTGGTGTCTTCTAAACCTTTATTCAGGTCTCCCAAAGATAGAATTAAAAATAATCCATGTCATAAGCATATTTCTTGGTTAAAATCTTTTTAAAAAGTTTTTTAGCCAGGCTGTGGTGGCACATACCTTTAATCCCAGCACTCTGGAGGTAGAGGCAGACAGATCTCCNTGAGTTTGAGGCCAGCCTGGCTGACAAAATGAGTTTCAGGAGAGTCAGAGCTATTACACAGAGAAAAGCCAAAAGCAAAACCAAACAAAAAAAAGTTAAAAAAATTTTATTTATTTATTTTTATTTTATCCTGGGAATCCTTCGTTCATATGATATATGTCTGGGCTAAGTTGATTAGTAGGTGTGCTGTCTAGTTTTATGTCAACTTGATACAAGCTAGAGTCATTTTGGAAGAGAGTTGAGAAAATGTGGCCACCAGATTGGCCTGTGAGCAAGCCTGTGGTACATTTTCCTGATTGATGANTGATATGGGAGGGACTAGATCATTGTGGGCAGTGCCAGCCCCGAGCTAGTAGTCCTGGGGGCTCTAGAAAAGCACACTGAACAAGCCGTAGAAAGCAAGCCAGTAAGCCATTCTCTTCCATGGCCTGTACGTCAGTTCCTGCCTCAGCTTCCTGCCCTGCCTGCCTTGGATGATGGACTGCAAGCTGTAAGATGAAACAAGTTGCTTTTGGTCATAGTGGTTTATCTCAGCAATAGAAAGCAAACGAAGACAGTGGGCTCACCCAACTTTAAGCAGAACCGTGTGTCTGTTTTACAAATCGGCCTGAACTGCCCAAGACGTTGTTCCCTCTGTGCTTGAACTCACATGACTCTTCTGCCAAGAATATTCTTTCAGTAAAGTCCTCATCTTCCTATTTCCTCTCTGCATCCAACACATTTGGGCTCATTTTCTATGGTCATTGCTCTGGTAGTACCACATGTTTAGATGACATTTCTATGCCACTAACTGGGTATTCAAAATGGTGATGGCTAAGAAGAGTTTTGGAAACATACACTTCTGACCCTTTGCTCCGTAGCTGACAAAGCCCCTTCCCAGGGCCATCCTGGTGCATACTCTTTTTTTCCTGGTTGACATGAATCCTAGTCCACCCTGGTGACACCATCTTCCACAGTCACCCAACAATAATTTTGCATTGTCTATAAAGTTGGAGAAATGGAGTGGTACCCTCCCTGAGACTTGGACACATCTCCTTCTCTTGTAAACAATCCTCCTGGAGCCTTTAATGCATGTTCCACAGCATGTTTCTTCCCTCTCTCCTCTGCCCTGAAGACACTTACCAATCTTTCTCCCTGAATAGTATAGTTTCCTTTTTCCTGCCCTTTACTCTGCTAACTGTTCTTTCATCTAAGTAGGGCTTGAAATGCTACAACTTTGTTTCCACACATACATATATAGCTATGTTTCTACTCTAATGACCAGACTGTCCAACTGACATTTCAATGTGGGGATTTTGTTGTTGTTTACTATTTATTTTTAGAGTTTTATCTTATTTTATATGTANGAGTGTTTTGCTTGCATATATGTATGTACATTATGTGTGTATATGGTGCCTGAAGAGGTCAGAAAAGGGCATTGGATCCTCTGGAGTTATGGATGGCTGTGGGCCACCGTGTGGATGCTAGGAATTGAACCTGGGTCTTCCACAAGAGCAACAGGTACTCTTAACCACTGAGCAACCTCTCCAAGCCCCTGCTTATTTGTTTTGAAAAGTTCTCATTATGTAGCTCAGGTTGGCCTTGAATTTGTGATCTTCCTGCCCCAGCCTTCACAACACTAGTATTACTGGCATACCTACCACACTGGGAACTAATCAGGTTCTGTTTGGTGCTGTTTGATTACCTGTAGCAATTTTGCAACATTACTATTTTCCATTTTAGGAATATCTTCGTGAAGCCACTTTGGGATCATCAGTAAGACTTTTCTTTTAATTCTAGAAAACAAAATGACACATTAGAAGCAGCACCTACCTTCCTTCCTTCCTTCCTTAGTTTTTTTGAGACAGGGTTTCTCTGTGTAGCCCTGACTGTACTGGAGCTTGCTCTGCAGACCAGGCTGGCCCTGCCTCTGTCTCCTGAGAACTGGGATTAAGGCGTGCACTGCCGTGCTCTCAGCACATCTCCTTAGAATCAGAGCAGGCAATCATAGCTGATGAACTGAGCTAGAATGGAATGCATCTTAACCTCATGAAGGAAAGTCTTCCGTCTCTTAAGAACGGTTCAGTGAGAAGCCAGTTTGATGTCTTATCAGATGTTCCTCATGGTGCTGCCTTCGTGTATAAAAGCACTTTCTATACTGACTGTGTAAACTCATTTGGGCAAAGAGGTTGTACTAGGGTTGTGGATATGTGTACATGTGGAGGCCCAGGACACACTACACTGATCTGAGGTCAATTTTTACACATCAAGAAACTGTGAAACAAGTAAGACCTATTATTTAACAGGTTCCCTAAACACATTTATTAAGTAACAACAAAAATGGCTGAGTGAACTTTGCAAGCTCCTTTGACCTTGATTGACACTAGGGAAAATGATTTCTTTGCATATATTTATAATCTTTTATGACTCAGATTTTAAAATTAATTCATGCTCTTTCTATGTTTATAATTAGACCAAGCTAGTGAGTTGATGCTACTGTGACAATTTCACAGTGCACACTGATAGAGTATACAGTGGTTTTTACATATATATTTTTTAATTTATCTACTCTTAGTTTTGTTATATTTATGTGGCAATACAATATTCTGAAAATATTTTATGATTTAAAAGACTGAAACTTTTGCTGTACCTCACTGCCAGAGTTAATAATACACCTCAAGGTCACTTAAGAGACTGCTAGCCTACTGTGTATTCAGTTTGTTTAATCCACCTTTAAGAAAATACTGTAGTAGTCAATCTTACTTGCATTGGATTTCCCATGTAATCAACATTTACAACCTAAGCTAATGCATAGCTATAATCTTAAATTATCTCCTCTTCCATGCCCCTGACCCAGATAATGCACGTGTATTATTTGCTAAAAAGCAGCAAATACAGAAGTTGAAAGCCACTTGCTAAAATCTACCATAAAGGCTGAAAGCAATCATGTATGGATATTGGCTGGTAAACAATGATAATTTTCATTGATGTTATCTGGGTCAGTTGGAGCCAGAGACTTAATCCCTTGTAAAACTCTGTTAAAGATTTCTGTAAAGTATCCTATTCCTTCCCTATGTGATGCTTTCCGTGTTGTTCAATAAATAAAGAGCTAAGCGCTTTGTGAGAGACACACACAGCACTCACAGACAGACAGACACACATAGGGAGAGNCACACAGAGACATATGGACAGACAGATTCACAACACAGCCTTCAGGCAGGTACAAGTTCAGACTTATACAACAGACAGATGAGAAGGTACAGGGAACATGAGGCAGATGATTCCAATTTGGACTTTGTTCTTGGTTAAATGACTCCAAGGGAAGTGCTTTTACTTCTTTCCTTAATTTGACACTGATGCATTATTGGTAACTTGGTCTTAATCACTAATACATATAATTTGTGTATACTTAAAATGTGATTTTTGCCTCTCTTTTAGTTCTGATTTTAATAATGGGCTTTTATCCATAATGTATAGTTGTATTAACCAACAGTATCTACATATATGTTAAATACTTATATTGGAATTATTTCTTCTATTTATATTTTGCATGTATGTGTGTTTTCATTATATACATGTGGATTTGTGGATATGTGTACATGTGGAGGCCTAGGGACAACCCTGGGTTAGGTGCTATCTGCCTTATTTTGAAGACAGGTCTCAACTGGCCTGGAGCTTGGCAAGTAGGTCAGGTAGTCTGGCCAGTGAGCCTCACAGATATGCCTGTTTCTGCTTTTCCAGNACTGGGATTATAAGTAAGTAACACAATAACTGTGACCTTCGTTAACTTGGATTCTAGGGCTCAAACTCAAGTCCTACTGCTTGCAAGGCAAGCACTTCAATGAAAGAACCATCTCCTCAGCCCCTCTTTTATTTTCTTAAAATTAGAATTTAAGCAATTAAATTATCCAAGAATTGTTCTATTTCTTATGCATTATTGCTAACTAAAAGTCTTTGGATTATATTAATTATAGTAATGAAATGGTTATTACTTTAAATTTCAAACTATCTTGGATATCTTTAGATGCTAATACTAATATTACTAATATCTTTAGATGATAATACTAATTTTTACAGGCATTATTTGAACACTAAGAGGTTTCAAGAATCTTTGTATATAATTACATTTTAAGACACTCTCAAGCAAAATTATATACTAGTTCATCTACTTTGAAAAGGTGCTAGGGATATACTTATTAACATATACTTTAAAATTTGAAATATTAAGTTCTGTGGGAAAAGCCTGTGCAGATAATAGGTTAGTATAATTTATAGACTAGCTTGCTTAAAACCTTTCTTCTTCATTTTCATTGTACATTTAGATGAAAGATTGCCTTATGAAACAAGTGTTGACAAAAAAGACACTGGTTTCCAATTTCTGATTGTCTATATATACAGTCTAAGTCAGAAACTAGAGAATGTTAATGTGTGTCCAAATCTATGCATTATTAGACACACTAAAAAAAACTGTAACATTAAACAACTTTAGTCTATTAACATATTAGAAATGCCAAATGCATCTGGTAACATTTAGAAAGTCAGAGGCCTTTCCTTACTCATGTCTCATTTTGAACAACTAGGCATAAACCTTTACTAATACCATACTGGGAGAAGTCATGTGAAAGATGGGCCCTTCCTCACGACAGCACAGGCTATTACTACTGCTTTTAGTTGCCCACCATAACTAGATGGTTAGACATTATATCTGAAGACACCATACACTTTGGTTGCAGAATATAGAAAAATGATTTTCTGGAACTGACCTGGAAACTTCCTTCATACTGGCCAGTGTTCATAGTGCTGGCTGGGGTGGTTATGTAGGCCACTGGGGGAGGAAAGTCATCAATGCTTTTGCCCAGTGGTAACCCCACATTCTACAATAGTGAAATGCGAGGCAAGATGTATTCACTGGTGCTATAGTGCCAGGAATGTTACAGGAATAACCAACGGCTTTCTGGTTGGATTTGAATCCCTTTCAAGTGTGGTATTAAACCTGGTTGAAAGCTCATGTCTGGGGAGGGCATAGGCCCAAATAAGGAAGAGATCTACTACTGTTCTTTTGCTAAATGGTCCTGTTGTCAAATTGCCTTCTACGTATTTGTTTACACCCATAGATTTATGGGATTCTCAACCTGGGTCAGAGAAGCTTCTTTTTGCAGTAAGCAGCCATCAACACAGAGACTCATAACTGGTCAAAGTGCTGAGATATAAATAACTGTTTAATGATCAATATGAGTGGATTGTCTATAACACTTTCACCTTGCAAGGCTCAAGACAGCATGGCAGAAGAAGGGGCAGAAAGAATGTAAGAGCCAAAGGATAGGGAGGAGTGCTATGAAGTGCTATCTTCAGGACACAACATGGCTGCCACACTCACCATCTTATACCAGCTGTGGTTACCTGCACGAGACCTGTTCAATTCCTGAAACTCATATAAGGGTGGTGGAAAGAGAGAATCAAGAACAAAGTTGTCCTCTACTCTCCATGCACACCCTGTGGCATGTGTACACTCTCCCAGTCACACACTATACACACACAGTCACTATACACACACAATAATGTTTAAAAATTCTCTTTTTCAAAATAAAGATGTGAATGCATTTCCCTAGTAAATAATTGACTTGACTATATTTTAATAGTACACATATATGGCCTAAATCAGGAACTAGAAACTACAAAACCTACCCTATTCGAAGTGATCTGTTAAATATCCCAATCAGAGTAAAAATNGGCAACATGGTGGCCAAGAAGACCATTCCCGACAAAAATCCAATGTCTTGACTATTATCTAACAAAGGAAAGAAAAGAAATTTAGCTAGGCATTAGTGTCCATGCCGTTGTTTTCTGTACCCTTTTTAAAGTGACAGTCACTGATCTGAAAGGGAGGGAAGGCAGAGTTAACATTCACCTGAGACTTCAGAGTGACTGCCCTACTAGATTGCCTGACTGTGTACCCCAGGAAACCATCTTCTGTCTGAGGAAATTGGACTGCGTCTACCTGAGGTCAGTGGGTTTCTAGAAGTGCATCTCCAGCAAATGTGGTCAATGTGCACACACATCGTTGATGTGAGTATGTGCTGTGATAAACCTCATTTGGTCTGTCTGATACAGCTGAGAATTCCCAATTGCTGTGACAATGTCTAAAGCTGGCCAAAGTCATAACTAAGATCGTTTTGTAACCTTTTCTGTGAGGCAAAGTTTATCTTTGAATTCTCACCATTCTTTAAAATGAAATTTGACCTACAAGAAAACACAGTAATATATGCTGTGGGGAAGAAATAAAAATTGCCACATATTACAACCACTTTAAAAACACCTTTCAAGCCGGGCGGTGGTGGCGCACGCCTTTAATCCCAGCACTCG
>LZPO01066360.1:54562-66133 GCA_001675575.1 Neotoma lepida | reverse complement strand
CGTTAAAAAACTACTTTGAGACTTATACAAACATCTTAGAATTTGCAGATTATCTTAATATTTTACACCATAATGATAAATTTTAAAAGATTATCTGTCTTTGAATTTTATTTAAAATAGTAATAATAATTGTCATAATTGCCAAACTTTATTTTGCTCTGGATGCCTCTAATANGAAGTAAATGCTTTTTCTAGCAAAAAATCATTTCAAGGTATGTGTTATAACAACTTAAATCTTTGACAAGTTATTTATTTAAATTTGGTAAGACAACAAAAATTAATGCACTTTATCTGTGTTTATAATTATCAGTTATCTAAAGGTTCCATATGCTTTCTGTGTTTTAGATACAATCTCCTGAGCTTTCATTTAAAATTACCACATTAAAATTGTTCCTAAATTTTTAAATACTGTTAAGATTAAAGTATGCTGTAAAAGGTTGTTTAAAAAATAAACATGTCATATTTAAGTTAAAAATAATATAAAGGTTATNAATTATTTAAGGTTAATTCCATACCCTGAAAAAAATTGTTTGATTCTCTACAACAATATCCTCTTAAGTATTGGTTTGCTTTTTGTATCTTTTTACTAAATGAACAATTAAAACCTGTAATTAAATTTTAGTTTTTTCATGTTTTCCCATTGACTGAAACCTTCACTTTTTGGATAATTAGTCATTGCTTTCATCATAAAAACATTCTCTTTAGAGAGTGATGCCTTCTTAGAATATTTATAGTGTGTTAATCTGTGTTAAATCTGTTTGTAATATTTGGTCTATTAGAGAAACATATTTNACATACNTTTACATAGCATTGTAAAATACTCAACTATGACAACTAATATTCAGAATTAGTTACAGAGTCTTCCTGATAGGATGAAAGACTAGATTAAAACACATCAATTTCTAATAACAGCATTCAACCTTAAATACTGATATTTCTTGATTTAATTAGTATCTGAAATGTCCTATGGGACAATTAGCCAGAATTAAAAAATTAATTAAACAATATTCATAATTTACAAATAAAAAAGAACACTACTACAGTGACTCCTTTGAAAGTCCTAAATCTAACCATTTAAATATAAGTAAGATAGTTCATAGAGTATAAATAACTGTAAATACAGGGGGAATTATGCAGCCAATCTTATTAAAAATATGTACATTTTGGTTACTTTTGAAATGTTTGTCTCATCTGTAATCTTCACTCCATTAGGCTGGACTATGTTCTTGATTACTTAACTTTAGGTATGGGGTCCTATGTCACATGCAAGTGTTATGTCAGACACTAAGGGGATAAAAAGATAAGTCAGATCTGGATCATAAGCTAATGGTTTTGACATAATCCAGGATGTTCTTTTTTAATGCCCTTTCCCAGCTGTTCCTCTCTCCTGACGCCTGCTGTCCTGCCCACTACTCAGCCGTTGTGGAATAGTTGGAATGTTGCAGGTCCAGAAGCTAATTACGTTCCTTATCTTGGGCTAGTTCTAGTTGGAACAGTCATTCCTTGCCCATTTCTGTGTCAGAACTAACATCTGNTGATTAACAGATAAACAAACAAACAAACAAAAACCATGAACAATAACAAAACCCTTTCGTAATCTGTTAATTTAGCAGAACACTAGCTTCCACCCAACCAGGAGCTCAGAAAGCATTTCAGGTCTGTAGAAAAGCTCCCTATCTTGCTGCACCTGCCTCTCCAATGTACCTACTGATGTATTTTACACTTTCCTTGATTTATGACTTTCTTTGTTCTGTAAAACTATAAAACTTCATGAAACTGCTTCCACATTGGAACATGGAATTTGGGGTAACATAAATCTGTGTCCCTGGGCCATTGTTAGTTAAAATGGCTCCAGAATAAATGATCCCTTACTCCTTTAAGATGAGAGCTGAGGTTTTGTGTGGACAGGANATAGATCTTTCGGGACATTAGTCCTCTGGGTTCCCAAATGGATGGCTTTCTGAATGCAGTGCATTTTTAGCATCTGATAGAGATGGTTTGGCAAAGAGGGATCAAGGCCAACAAGATGGCAAAGCAGGTAAGGGCACGTGCCACCAGATCTGATGATCCTTGGAATGAGAGGACAGACTCCTGCAAATTGTCTTTTTACCTCCATGGATGCCCTGTAGAAAATGCACTCTCTTTTCCAATAAATCAATGTGCAGTTTTTTTTTTTCTGTTGCTGTTTGTTTAAGTGAAATGAAAGCTGGGCATGGTAGTGTACATTTGTGATGTCAGTATTTGGGAACTGGAAGCAGAAGGGTTGAAAGNGCCAGGCCAGGCTAGGCTACACAGTAAGACTGTTGAAAATTTTTAAAAATTAGCAGCCTCCAATCCCACAGGTACTAAGTGGGACAGAGAAAAATATTTCAATCCGAGGACAGATAACCTCTGAAAACCTGTCCCAAGACATTGATAGTGTGTTTCTAATTGGCAGACATTCATGTAGTCTTCAACTATTTGGCTTATGAAAGTTTATTATATTTGAAAGTAATAAAATGACATTTTCCAAATGTAACCAAACTGGAATCATTTCCTAGGTCAGACTAATTCCAATTAATGTGCCCGTTGCTCACAGGTACTGCCTTGCCATATGATTTTATTAATGAAGCTCAGACACTTAGATGCTGCTTTTGCTAAAAAGCATTGACTCCTCACTTGGGCCCACAAGGTAAATAAATAAAAGCAGGAGAAAGCCCACATCTCACTTTCATTTCAGGCAAATTTGTCTTCTGCAGTTTGTCTGAAAACACAGAGACAAGTCATTGTCCTTGTTTCTTCTCAGGATTCCAGAAACAGAAAGACTTCCCAGAACCACTCTGCCACCCATATGAGGATATGCCTCTGTGGAGGAGAGGGCACACCTCAGGGAAGGGGAGGGCACACCTCAGTGANGGGGAGGGNACACCTATGTAAAGGGGAGGCCTCTCCTGGGAGCAGAAGNAATCTCCTGAGAAGCACACTTTAAGGGATAAGTACGTTGTCAGACCATATTGCAGGCCCAGAGCTGAGACAATAATTAATGAGATCACACCTAGACAAGGACTCAGTAAGTATGTATGCCTCTTGCCTTCTGTTTAAACCAAAATTTCTTGTCAGTGCCCTGAAGATGGACTTGGGGGTAACTGAATACTTTAGTTTTAGTTTTTTCTTGTTGTGGCCACATTCACNGAGTCTCTGCCCTTCTTTTCACATGCCCGCTTTCACAAGTGACCAAGCTTAGACGGTTGAGGCTGCCAGGGCCTAGGCTTGTACCCTAAAAGCTTTGATGGCAAACCAACCGTGTTCCTCCCAAAATACTTGGTAATTTAATCTTGTATTTAAATTCCGCTAGTTTGTCCAGAAATTCACCTTTACTTTAATCTCATCTAAGACTAGAGCTTATACTAGTGATAAATCTTAGAGTCTGATGGTACTCTTTTTAAAGATTTGTTTTTATTCATGTGTATGTTTATCTGTGTGTATGTGCACATGTGTGAAGGTACCCTTAAGGCCAAAAGAAGGTTGTAAGATACCCATTTTGGGGTATCTTGTTGGAAACCAAATTATGGTCTTCTGCATGAACAGCATTGCCTTTAACCACTGAGCCATTGCTTCAGCTCCTGAATTACACATTTGCAGTTTAAGAACAGACATCTTACTCTATCATCTCCGTTTTGAATCCCTCCTACCCACCCATGCTGTCAAATTCCAGCATAGAATGCCTTGGTTTTATCCCACAGACATGGATATAAATTTCATCCTAAGAGACNGTCCTAAGGAACTAAAAATGATTCCATTTAGGTGTAAATTCAGCCTATTTAGCAACTTACAGACGGCAGAAGATCATTTCAGGAAACAACCCCATTCAGAAGCACACAGTAATCACTGAAACCAGAGTAGTTCAAATGTCCTATCAGTCAAAAGTGTGAGGAGTGGATCCTTCCTGAGTCCAATCTGAACACTGCTAATTGGCTTTTCTCTAAGTCATTTCCTCATATGCTAAGGAACAATGAAAACTTAGCTTACATTCCACGTTTGGTTTGTTGTTGCTCTGTATCTCATTTCACAGAATANGTTCTCAATCATGGTTTTGCTATTCCAGTAAATTATGGTCTTGGGCACAGTAGCGTTTATAGTCTCAGCTCTGGAAATGATGGATGCAGAAGGTATTACTAGAAAAAACAAAAACAAAAACAAAAACAAACAAACAAACAAAAACAAAAACAAAAAAACAAAGTACCCGTGGTTAAAAAAGTTCCCCAGGAAGAAATCGATAGCTTTTCATCAATATATAGACATGTCAAAATTCAAAATACAAAAGTCCACGAATTCTTAAATAACAGCTGATAAACCTTGTCTTATTTTCTGATTTATTATGTAAGAGAGATGTACTTCTTATAAGTCTAATGAAAGTCCAGCTGCTGGCCTCATTATCTGGAGTATAAAGAAGAGATAGAGGAGGTATCTTTTTTTCCATGCCTTGGATTTTAAACGTTCCCAATGGCCCATGTGTGGCTTAGTATCCACCTTGACACCACTGGGAGATGACAGGAACTTTAAGATGCATAATCTAGTAGGAGGTCTTAGATCATAAGAGGTATATGACTTCAAGGGGTGTATTTGGGACTCTGGCCCTTCCTCTCTCTTTTTGTTTCCTAGCAACAATAAAGTGAGCAGCCTCTTCCACCATACACTCTACCATGATGTGCTTCTCTGCTATGGGCACAAAGCAATGGGATAAACCAATTGTGGACTGACACAGCCAAAATGGCAAGCTATATCACATCCTTCCTTCTTATGAGTTGATTATCTCTGGTATAGTAAGCTGACACAGCATCAATATTTATTTCAGATGATCTTCCTTGATAAGCTGTTAAACATACCTTTCACAGTAATACTCTCCTTCTATTGGGGAAGAAGGAAATCTGTGGATATTTACATCTGCTGCTAACTTGTTTTCTTCTCTCATTGCAATAAACAAGTTCTCTAAGAGTAAGACATTGTTGTGTGTCCTGAAAGGGGGACTGACAATTCTGATGGGTCACTTTATAATTATTATAGAAGAAACTGTGTAGTAGCTAGAATATTCATATTTCTAAACTATATAAACATTTGTAAATTTTTAAAAAAAGATTTATTATGTATACAGTGTTCTGCCTGCATGTATGCCTGCAGGCCAGAAGAGGGCANCAGATCTCATTATAGATGGTTGCTGGGAATTGAACTCAGGACCTCTGGAAGAGCAGCCAATACTCTTAATCTCTGAGCCATCTTTCCAGCTCCTGTTAATTTCTTTATCTGAACAGAATATATTATTGATACTTTTCATTTATTCTATATGTATAATATAAAGGTGAAAACCTTTGTCTTCGTTAGATAAATTAGATAAAAGCCTGCATTTCGGCATCAGGAACTGTTGTTACAACTTAATATCCTCTATGAATTAATCCATTTTTATTCATTTTTAACTTCATAGAATGCACTTTGGGAAGCTAGTGTTTAGTTAACAATTACCTAAAATTATGTACACAGGTAGGTAATTTATAGAGAATTATAAAACTCAAATATGCTTTATACAGGACTAAAAAGCATAAACATCAAAGCAAAATTAGTTTATTTCCAGTGCTCACTGTAGCTGATTGATGTCACCTGCATTACACAGTTGCTTTTCTTTTACTAGGACAAGCTTTGTTTCAATAGCAATCGGTTTCTGAATTTTTCTGGAGTAAAGAAAGTAGACTTTCAGGGCTCTGGGAACACTTAAAACTTTTTAAAGTACTATCAAGGCCATAAATTATATTCTTCCTCCTGTCTCCCACTTGAGTTTGGTGCTGAACACTATAAAAATTATCAAAATCAAAACATCATAACTGTGTTAAGTCCTCTTAACAAAAAATAAGTATGTAAAGTAGGGGGTGAGGATAGAAAGGAAAAGGAATTCATGATCATGTGTATGATGGCAGGATTGGTCACAAAATATTCNGCAAGAATCCTAATGTTCCACAGAAAATGCTTGTGCAACATCTGTCCATCAGCTGTCTGGCCTTGTTTGGGTTGACACCACANTTGTTACTAATCCCTGTAGGCAAGGTTAATTAATGCAAAACAATTTATATAGTTATTCTCACTNTGCCTTTGAAACTTCTTGCCTCACCCTCTTTCAATTCATATATAGTTTACAATGGCATACATATTCACATTGCACTGTTAAGTCTGAATAAACTAATTTACTCTTGAAGAGCACCTTAGCTAATTATCATGACATTATACTTTATGATGGTGGAAATTGAGAACAGTGTAAATCTCCAACAAGGGAATAAACAATCACATGCTCAGATAATAATGAAAACAATANTGTAGATTAAGTTAATAGAAATGCTTATTAAATATGGTGACTTTTAAAAGGCAGGGTCTAAAATATTTCAGGTAAAACATGCTAACAACAGTTTGGTTAGTGAAGTTGGAGATGTCAATACAATTTTCAGCAATCTCTGTGTACTTGAAAAGGAACCTCCCTACACACAGTACACAGGGCACAGTGTTTTAGTATGCCATGCCTTTTACAACGTAAGGTTCATCATATCTGAGTACAATCCTCGCTTTGTCCCATCTGCCCTTGAAGGGTGGCAAGTTTTTTTAAGGCAGATTTCATATCTCTCTTAGTCTTTCTGGCTTTTGGAACACAAATTCTCGAAGCATATGTCTAAAATCACTGCCATCTAGAAATGAGACTAGAAGGATGCCCAATTGCAGAATTGCCCCAGGTGGAAGAACACCAGAAACATTTGATAGCTTATAATCTGCGGGACTTTAGGTGTACTTTGTTCAGATTTAGACCACTTGACGCCATCAATGTAAATTAGTTGTCTGTAATAAACGACATGTAGCGTCTCTCATTCCTTACCTATATCATCCAGATGGACTTGTAGTCGTGGGGAGTCCTCCATGCCTAGGGCGTTGACAGCTTGGACCCATACCAAATACTTGCTTCCACCTTGCAGTGAGTCAGTGGAGATGTTAACATGGCTTGAGGCGAGATACTGTTGCTCTTCTTCTGTCTCTAAACTATAAGAAAACCCACAAGCTATACTTATGTAGTTTACTTGTTCCAGAAACATTGAATGCTATCTTTTNCACCTGATTTCAGAACTCAACTTGTTACTAAATCATGAATCAAACTTCATTTTACCTTCTGAATTTTTAAAAACAAATTCAAGGGTGGGNACAGGCCATGATTTAACTTTGGTGGCTTCCAAATACTTTTCCCATTGTAAACCTCCGTTACTTAAAAAAAAAAGTGGTTATATAGTCATGTATAAGAATNTGCAAAATATACATGTAAACAAAACACACACATATATTCATATGTGCATATATGTTGGTTTATATGCATGTTTGTAGATATATATTAATATTATCTATTAAAATTTTTTTCTATTTCTTTTTTCATTAAAAAATTAAGTATTTTCATGAACTCCTCTGTGTATTGTGGACACCAGGCACTGTGCTCAGAGTACCCTACCAGGCACTGGGCTCACAGTACCCTACCAGGCACTGGGCTCACAGTGCCCATTAATGGCTAACTTGATGTTGTTCACAGCTTGACATAAATGAGCCACCACTGTGAGGAGCAATGCAGAGGTTCAGTGCATTGGCCTTTTCACCTGGACATTTATTTCTGCCACAATATTGGGTAAGAGGTGAGAGTGAGAGGAGGGTCAGGACGGGGTGAGAGACTGAAGCAGAGTAGGGAAGGCCAACTCTGCAGGTAGAAAAAACCCAGCATATTGTAAAACAAATAAGTGAAGTGAGATGAGGGCTCAGCAAGTGCTGTCCTCTGGACATGAAAGGGCAGGAAGTAGCTGGGAGTGAAGCAAGCCATGCCCAAAAGACCCTCTAATGAGGAACTGATAGGTTGGGATTTACCATGTGAGGGGAAGAGAGCACAAGGGATCAGCTAGGCAGTTTCAGAGGCATCTTCATGAAGGGTAGAATTTTGGGAAAGAAAAGTGATGCAGGGAAAGAACAATAGTCCAGTATCATCCAGAATTGAACTATTAAGTGAAGGTCAGTGGGGATAACCATGACATATTTTGAAAATAGAACTATCTGAGCATGATTGGGAGGTGGAGGCATGAGCATCCCATGTTCAAGGTCATTCCTGGATATACAGAGAGCTTTAGGCTAGCCTGGGCTACAAGGAGACCCTATTTCCAAAAATAACATAAGAAAGTAGATTGTACCAGGTAGTTGATTAAATGAGGAGATAGAGTCATTTGCTCTCCAAGATAATGAAGAAGACAATGGTAGGAGTTGGGGACTAGGCAGTATAGAGAACCATTAAATGGCACTTCAATTACACCAATGTTTTTGTATTGCATGGCTGAGGATTTCTAGTCAGCCAGTTAATACTGATAAATTCCACTTGCTTTGTACTAAACTGTCAAACTTTATTAGCCAATATTGCATTTAGATAGCAAACAGGAGAAGCAGACCAGGGTAGGAGTCTTCTAGCTCTCAAGAGATGAAGATGTGTTTGAGCTTGTGTGTGTGTCAGTCAGAAATCAACCAGTGGGAGTCAGTTTTTTTTTTTTTTTTTTTGGGTCAGTATCAAACTCAGGTCATCAGGCTTGGTAGAGAGCACCTTTACTTGCTNAGCCATCTTATGGTTCTCTATTTTTAAATCTCTACTATGAAATATCCATACAGTATTTTGGTTCTCTCTCTCTCCCTCTCTCCCTCTCTTTCTCTCTCTCCTCTCCCTCTCTCCCTCTCTCCCCCTCTCCCTCTTTCCCTCTCCCTCTCTCCCCCTCTCCCTCTCTCTCTCTCAATTATCTATATGCCACATGTACATGCAGGTACCCTGTCTCTTATACACATCTAGATGTGTATAAGAGACAGTGTGACAGGATCTCACTATATAACTTTAGCTGTCCTGAAATTCATTATGTAGACCAGGCTGGCCTCAAACTCAGAGATCTGCTTGCTTCTGCCTCCCAAATGCTGGGATTAAAGGATTGCACCACAATGCCTGGCTTTTTCTATTTTGAGATAGGGTTTCTCTAGTTGGCCTTTAAACTGCCTATGTTGCTGAAGATGACCCAGTTTATTCAGAGTTGGGAGTTGAACCTGGGGCTTTGTGCGTGCTAGAAAATCATTCCATTAATTGAGGCACATTTCAGCCCTGAAATTCTTATTTCTAAGAAATAGAAATATTTCACAGATCTGCACATCATCATTCATGGGAATGGGGTGCTGTGGGAGTCACCTGCCCCTTTTTTTATACGGTTCCAATTATGGTATTTGAGCTGCTGAGTTGAGGCAAGGACTGGCCTGATTTCTTTATCTAACACCATCGACTTTTTTTGTTCTAGGAGACTGCTTTCATAGGGTTGGAGAGGAAGAGAGAGCTTTAAAGTTACTGCCATTTCATGCTCAGAGTTCCATTTATTACTACATGACTCTTTAGCATCTCCTGAATTTCTGCAGCTTCCTAATACCTCAGCAAAAATCAGAACTTGATTTATGTGACTTACTTACTCACAGAGACACAGATATGAGAATCAGAACTTGATGCAAGTGACTTACTCACAGAGATACAGATATGAGGATCAGAACTTGATGCAAGTGACATGCTTGCAGAGACATAGATATGAGGAACTAACTTNATGCTTTAAATCAAAAAATGATTTTATGAATTAAAATATCACAGAAATGTTCTGCCATAGGAAGGCCACCTTAGCAGGTGGTAAAGGGCTCTCTCATGGCACAGGGGGAGAACAAATAACACGGCCCTGGCAACTCAGACTTTAGGCTCCAGTGTTTCCCATATTGCCTGTGGCCTCCCTTCATAAGCTATGAGGGTGAAGATAATTTACTTAACCTTGATACAACTCAGTTTACTCCTCNGTGAAACAGGACAGATGGCATCATCNTAATCACAAATGAAGGCAGATGCATGAGAAGAGAAAGCAAGGAGTAGGACTCATTAAATTATGACAAGTAAAACGGTATTTGTAATGTCACTTTTATGAATGTAAATGAAATTAAAAATAATTAAGACAGGGTTGCTCTGTGTCTCAGGCTGGCCTTGAACTCTTTTTCCCCCTGCTTTGGCTTCCCAAGTGCTGGGGATTGCCAGTGTGTGTGCACTACCACGCACACACACACACACACACACACACACGTATCAAATTTGTATCTAAAGTTAAATTATGTCATTGTGTTTAGATATTTATGTAGGTGCCTTATATTCTTTCTGAAATAAGAGAGGTCATAAGTTTATCAACAGAGAACTTATTGGAAAATAGGTTAACCTGNGTTAAATAAGAATTCGAACGTGAAAACGAGAAACCTGCAGCTATGCTTAGTGGTAAGCGTAAGTGGTAAGTGGGTCGTCTTTGACTATTTTCCAGTTAGAGAAAACCACACACACATTCTTAGCTGGTTTGTGGCGAGTTCTCTTACCGCACATATTGAGACCTCAAGTCTTGTGAGGAGAAATGCATGGGGTACTAAGGATGTTATTGAGACCTCAAGTCTTGTGAAGAGAAATGCATGGGGTACTAAGGATGTGACCCAAACAGCAAAAGAAGAGTGGTCCTTTACAAGATGGGGCTCAGCACTTAAAAACGCTTGTCTCCAAGCCTGACAGCCTGTTGGAAGCAAGTTGGAAGAAGAACCTGGTGTTTGATTTAGAAAAATGTTCCCTTTGAGCAGCCTTTTGNACATCTAAGAGCAACGAATGGCCTCCAAATTTTTATGATCTTGGGTTTGTTGGTGTCTTTTTCCCCCTTTAACTTCTAGGGTTTAACAGGGGCCTGGAAGTCATAAGACAGGAAATAAATATTGGCTAAATTGGCTTGGCTGGGACAGAGTGGAGGGTTATCACTTATCCATTTCTCTTCCTGAAACTTGTTGAAATTAAATATTTTTTCATCTGTTTATTAATTTATTTTGTGTATGTGTATACTCACAGGTACACATATGATATTGTGGCCAGAGGTCAACTTTTAGATTCAGTTCTCTCCTTCTACCTTGTGGGTCTCAGGAATTAAACTGAGGTTGTCAGGCCCGAGACAAGCATTTTTAACTGCTCGAGCCATTTTGAGGGCCCCATACATNCATTTCTATTCAACAACTATTAACAACTAGAAGGCACTGTCAGACACTGCTGAGTTTCACAGATAGTNTATTTATAAGGGCCTGCTGAAGACAGGGGGCCAAGAGCAGGTAGACACTTAGTAACAGAGGCCAAACTTCCCAGCACCACCCATCGATACACAGGAAAATAACACACAGCTCTGTCTAGTGGGGGCACCAGCGGAGAGGAAAAGAGCTCTTGAGCAACAGACTCAGTTCTGCTGGACAAGGTCCATGCAACACTAGAAGACCTCTGATTCTCCTGTCCTGCCACTGAAGGATTTCCAGTTTCTTGTGGAACAAGCAGGTGGGCCATGGTGGCAGACTTCACAGTGTGTGTGATTTTANGGGAACACAGAAGCACATGAGCTGAAAGTGAAACTTTGCCTATGCTGCTCTCTTGCTGTTTGGCTAAATGGAAATACCCTAAGAAGTCAGGATCTGCAC
>LZPO01066360.1:19920-36861 GCA_001675575.1 Neotoma lepida | reverse complement strand
AAATAGTCTTGAATAAGTATCATGAGTTTAGAGTTGGGGAGATGGCTAAGTAGGTAAAATGTTTGCCATGACTCTGATCCATTTACAGCTTATATTTGGGATATGTATAATTATGTTTATTAAGAAAAGTTACTTTAAATCCCCAATGTTTGGGAGCCTGAGGACCTCTAGTTCAAGGACAGTTGNGTTACAAAATGTTTAAAAATAGTGTGGGAAATTGACTAAGACATNGTTTCAAAAATAAAACAAAGCTTGGGTCTGGAAATGTGGTTTAGCTGTTAAGAGTGCTTGCTGCTCTTCCAGAGGACCCAAGTTCACTTCCTAGCACCCACATTGTGGGAGAACATTTAAAACATTGTTGTGCACTGACTCATTGCAGACAGTGAAACTGCAATTTCTGTGGGTAAAATCTGGACACTGAGATTTTTACAAAAGCCTCCTGAATGACTGTAATAAATGGCCAAGCTGAGAACCCCTAGAAAATATGAATGTATTATATTTGAAGACCAAGCTGAAGAAATGATTATGGATCAAGAGTTAATCATTAGTTATAGCCTTACAAGCTGTGACGGAGGTGTGAATAACACAACATTTCACTTGTGGAGAACAGAAAGTGCAGGTGACTGTCTAAGGATCTTCAAGTTGTTTCTCCAAGGTGAGAGAATAGAGAACTTGAATCAGAAAGTATGTTAGTGGAAAGGTGAGCATGACAGTGTGTCATCCAAGTCCCTGGGAGTCTGAGGCAGGAGGATCATGAGTTTGAGTCCAGCCTAAGAGATATAGCAAGATCCTCCCTGCCTGCCCCTCCCCCACCATGCTAAAACAAAACAAAACAAAACAAAATAAAACAAACAAATAAATAAGCAAACAAGCAAATTTCAGGTCAGTAGCAGCCTGAAATTGATGTTGTATTCTGGCTAAATAGTTAAGTTTCATTCTGAAGACAAAAAAGATGTCAAATATTGCTAAGTAAAGAAATAACATTAACCAATGGAGCTTCAGAAGATAATGTGGATGACTATGTGGAGAACTGATTAAAGATGAAGCCACCTCCCATGGGGGGGGGGCTACCAAGACTCAACTGGGGCCAGAGAAAAGCAAAGCAGTAGGAATTTAGGGAGCTATGTGGAGATGTGGAGGTGCTCTGCAAATTTATTTGCTTGGAATGGGTGTAAATATCCAGTTTCCCTGAGCACAATCAACATATTGTCACTACTAGGCTACTGAAAGTTGTCTGTCTTAGTTTGTTTGGGTTGATATAGTCTCACTGATATACTTTGATATATTATACTTTTGTTGTTCCTGCTGACTCTGAACTAAGTTTTGTGGTCCANGCATCCCTCTTTCAATTTTTTTTTTTTTTTTGCTACTCTATCATCCTCCAGTGTGAGCATTCACCACCATGTCTTTGCTTTACCAATGATGCACAGCTCACTGTCTGAGCCTGACCAACCTTTCAGCACTGGAAATTCTGAGTAATTAAGAAACATACAGACTAAGTGACATAGGTATTATTTAAGAAGGAAATAAACTGTTTTCAATGAATTTATAAAAAAAATATTAAAGTAGCATTAGGAGTNCTTTACCCAGAATGTATAGGCTCTAGATTCATTCCTAGCAGCCTAAAATTTCTTTGATTTAATTTTTTCTAAGTCTATGGTTTATTCATAAGTTTTAAATAAATTGAGGATACTTTCACTCATTCTTCAAATAAGCCAAATAAGTGAGGAGCTCTTGCGTCTTATTAGTTATCACAGCACTGAACTGGTACCTGAAGATTTTCTGAGGAGAAAGAGCCATATATTGATTTATCTGAAAGATAATGGCACCTCAACAGCAGCTCAGGGCTTCAGCTTCAGATGCCTTAGGTTCACTCAGCTCTGTTAGAGGGAAAGGAGCAGAAGATTGGCTCACCCCACTTCCTGTGAGGTGCACACTAAAGGTCAACTTCACTTGATTCCCCAAGACATTTAAGAACTCTAAGAAACAGAGACAAATTAAAATTAGTAGGAAATGTAAAATAGTACAACTGCTTTAAAATTTAAACAAGCTCTTATAAATTTTTACATAAAAATCAGAAATTGTGTTTCTTGGTACTTACTCAGGATAAAAATCTACAAGCATACGGAATCTGGCATTTGGGAATTTATAACATTATTCATATTTACTCAAACTTGGACACAACCAGTATGTCTTTTAGTAGGTGGATGGATAAAGGGTAGTACATACAGACGATAGACTATTATTCAGGGTTAAAAATACTGAGCTGTGATGCCATAGGAAGACTTGGGGGAAAGCTTAAATAAACGTTACTAGGTAAAAGAAGCCAGTCTGAAAGACTACATACTATATGATTCCTACTGCATGACATTACAGAAGATAAAAAAAAATTATAGAGAAAAACAAAACAAACTGAAAACCAACCAAACAATAACAAAACAATCACAGTGTCTGTCAGGGATTAAGTAGAAAGGAGAAAAAGAAGAACGGGCTAAGCGCAGAGAATTTTTAAGGTAGTGAAACTACACTGAGTGATGCTACAGTGATGGTCTCGTGTCATTCTATATTTATTCAAACTTATAGAATGCACATCGTCTTATCATAAACCAGAACCCTGTGTGATAATGACTTGTCACTATAGGCTTATCAGTTCTAAAAAAATATATCCCACTGATAAAGGTGTGGAAATGTAGTACATGGAATGTTTGTCCATTTTTTCTGTAGAACAACATGCTCTAAAAAAATCAAAATAAAGTAAAATAGAAAAGACAAGCCAGGAACTGCAGGCGAGAGGAGGCTCAACCCAGGCAGTGACACACATAGGTGTTGGGGAGCAGATGACATTTGTTGGGAATAATTTTGGACTGTGATATCCTGGAGCCTGACATCAGCAGGTGGATCAACCTCTGGAGCATCTCTCTATCTGGGGTTCACTGATGTAGAGCCCATGAACTCTGAAGCTCCAGCAGACATCTTGCTGTCCCATCCTTCCAACTGAGTGATTAATGCTTAGTAGATTTTTGAAAGCATAATAGCAGGTCAGCCTATATGGATTTCATTGCCGTGGCTTCTTCCCTTTGCATCTATTGAACTTGGAAGACACTTCCTCAGCTAGAACATCAGCCATCCTCTACAGTGTGATCTAGGTCATCTTCAGAGAGAGGGAGAATTATGTTCAGCCCACGGACTGCAAAGCTAAGTGTGGCCAGCAGAGGCCACTAGTGCAAAGAAGAAAAGAAGAAAAGCTACTGAAATGAGAACAGTTCTTGGAGACATCAAACGCTTGCTGGGTATAGCATATATCATAAGAAAGACTCAGGCCTATATTTCCACTACTCAGGAAGCTGAGGCAGAAGGATTTCTATAAGTTCAAGGGCAGTTTGATCTACAAAGTAGACCCTGAATCAAAATAACAACACCAAGAAATTAGTTCAATTGGTTAACATCCCATTCCCTATCTCTACATATGCCTGCCTGTCTCCAAGTTTCCCTTCTCTTCCCTTCCCTATCTTACTTCTTTCTCTCTCCCTTCCTGGTATTTTATAGTAAGGTATCTTGTGAACATAGCTGTGTAGGCCAAGGATCCCCGTTGAAATACTGATTCTTTTGTCTTCACCTGTTACTACAAGCTTGGGGTTCCATGCTCAGCCAGGCTTTAATTTCCAAAGGCCCAGAAGGAAGCTGCTCCAGTACTTTTTCTTCCTTCATTTCCTTCCTTCCTTCCTTCCTTCCTTCCTTCCTTCCTTCCTTCCTTCCTTCCTTCCTTCCTTCCTCTCCTTCTCCCTTCCTCCCTTCCCCCGCTTCTCATCGAGGGCGTAAACAAAACTAAATAAATGCATTAAGGGGAATAAAATTTAAAAATAAACATCATACACTGGAATTAACCAGATCTAGAGCCTGTACATTTCAGTGATCTTTTATACAGTTAGAGTAGCCATTCTGAAGCTGTGGAGCTTCACATTGGATTTATCATTTTCACTCGTGAATGTATTTATATGCATATCCACCACCAAAAAAAAAAATCCATGACAGAATTAGAACTACAACTAGAAAAACAATTCTTCCTTTAATGTTTAGCCTTTCTTGTCGTCGTCGTCTTCTTCTTCTTCTTCTTCTTCTTCTTCTTCTTCTTCTTCTTCTTCTTCTTCTTCTTCTTCTTCTTAAAAAATTCAAGGTCTGATCAGTTATTTGTTACTCTTAAAGGGTTATTTTTGACTGGGCTCAAACTTAGAGGTATAAACATCACTAATATACTTGATTATGCAGAAGAGAGATTATTAGAGATGCAGAACAATGTTGAGAAAATACTACATTCAAACACCAAAGGAAAAAGAAGAGCATGTTCATGACATCCAAGAATTCTGGGCTATAGCCAAGAAACCAAACCTGAGGGATAGAGGGATGGATCAGTGATAAAGAGTTCATGTTCTTGCAGAGGACCCAAGATCAGTCTCAGCATCCACACCAGGAAACTTACAACTTCCTGTTACCCTAACTCCAGAGGATTGAAGTCCCTCTTGTGGCCTTCAGGTGCATCTGCATTCATGTGTACACACACAGATATACATTATGCTGGCTAACTTTGGTTGTCAACTTGACTACATTTGGAAGTAACTAAAACAGAAGCAACTGGTTACACCTGTGAAGGATTTTTCTTGGTTGTATTATTTGAGGTGGGAAGACCTACCCTAAATCTGGACCATTTGAGGTCAGAATATATANCTTAAATCTGGGGGATATTTTCTGGTGGCAAACCACATAAAAGAATATGAAAGAAGAAAACTTGTGCCTTCTGTCTGCTTGTCCTCATTCTCACTGGCTAGCTCATCTATCCTGACCTATTCCTTGCTGGTATTAGAACTTAACTTCTTCAGGATTCCAATGTGGACTGAAAACTGGCAGCTCTCTAGGACATCCCTGGGACCCCAGCACCAGATTGGGATTGTTCACACATCCAGTATTGTGGACTAAACAATTACTGGATTCTTGGCCTTTCCATCAGGAGACAGCTATTGTAGGAATACTTGGACCACAGCCTGTAAGGTGCTCTTATAAATCCCTTATATTAATATCCCTTATATTAGTTCATTCTATCAGTTCTGTTCCTTAGAGAACCACAACTAATACACACATATATTGAAAAATAACTCTAAAATGAAGTTGCAAAATAGATGCTCAGCTTTAATGACTCAAAGAACAAGTTGGTCATGTAATAAAAACAGTTATTAATGATACTTAGTATAATTTACTTTTATTGCTATTGGTAGCTTTAATGGAAAGTTTTAGCAACAAAATATGCAAACCAAGCCAACTTTTTAAATTAACTGTGTGTAAAAAGATTGCTGGGGCTGGGCAGTGGTGGTGCACGCCTTTAATCCCAGCACTCAGGAGGCAGAGGCAGGCAGATCTCTGTGAGTTCGAGGCCAGCCTGGGCTACCAAGTGAGGTCCAGGAAAGGTGCTGCCAAAACTACACAGAGAAACCCTGNCTCGAAACCCCCCCATCCCCCAAAAAAAGATTGTTGAGAAATTAATTGACTCATAATTGAAAAAAAGTGGGAAGCTCTGTATACCACAAAGTTACAGGATTTAGATTTTGTTGTTTTCATTGGAGATAGGCATTGATAGAAAGTTCAGGGTGACCTGGAACTTGCTATGTAGTCCAGGCCATCCTTGGACTTAAAATNCTCCTCCTTCAGTTTCCAGAGTAATTGTTATACAATTTTAAGGCTAAAATAAGGAGACTTTAAGCTAAAAGTAGATCAAATTCAACATTCTAGATCTTTGGCCATTAACATTTTGATCAGTGGAAAATTAGATAGTTGAATTCTTAGAGTACTTTAAATCCAGGAATTTAATTGAAATGGACAGATTAAATATGGGTTTGCACAGACCAAAGTCAATGTTGCTTTAGTCCGTGCTTACAAATAGCTAAAATCAGATACTTGGGAAACTGAGGCTGGAGAAATCACTTGAACCCAGGAGTTCAAGATAAGCCTGGGAAAAAAATAACAAGATCAGTCTTCAAAAAAAAAAAAGATGGTAAATATTTTAACCCCAATTTACAAAAAAAATGTGCATGTGTGAGTGCAAGAGAGAGAGAATATCCATCCAGTTTAAGGGACCAAATCCAATCAAAAGAGTGCGACTTTGAGAAGGAACCTAGGTGTCTCTCTTGGCTTCCTGGCCTCTCCTAATCACATCTCTACTTTCTCCACTGTGGCCAGCAGAGCTGTGGATCAGCCTAGGCTTTATGTTTCTATACCTTTGTCATAAGCAAAATACCTGCTAGTCTCCCCCTGAGCTCTTATGTGGCTGTACAAATTAGTGTTAATTATTAACTTGATAGCCTAGACTCCTCTGAGAGGAAAGTCTCAGTTAAGGATTTGCCTAGATAACACTGGTTTATGAATGTGTCTGTGGAGGACTGTCTTGATAACTAATTGATGTAAGAGGGCCCAACCCACTGTGGACGGTACCATACCTCAGCAGGTGGTCTTGGGTTGTACAAGAAAGCATGAGCCTGTGAGTGAGCCAGATACCAATTTAGGAAGTTCAGGCTCTCTGTGATGCATATGTTAAGACAGAGTCAGACATACTGGATACTCACTGAATGGAAAATGAGAAGGATGCAGGAATAACAATAATCCAAGAAGGTCATGATGAGATCTGACACTGCTTAAAGAAGAGAAGATTGGGTAAGAAGAGATTTGAGGTTTAACATAGTTCTGGGGAGGCACTGGAGACAGGAAATCCCAGGACCCCAAATTGCTCATTAGAAGAACTCTGTATTTTGCAGAGATGGATGTCCATTGCCCTTGACTTCATACTTAGTCATTAGGTAGCAGTAGCCTGGGGGAAGTATTACCTTGTTGCTCTCTCTTGGGGAAAGCCCAGGTCAGGGGCAGACGTTATGAGCTCCTGTTATGTAGCAATTTCCTCTGAAGCTCCTCAAGACCCAAGAAGTTCTAAAGGAGGCCCCTTAAGATTCAGGAAGTTCTTGGGTCTGGATCAATGGCTTAGTGGTTAAGAACATTTGTTACTCTTACAGAGGGCCTAGGTTTACATTAACTACATAGTGACTCACAATCATCTATAACTCTAATTCCAGGGCAGCTGACACCCTTTTCTGGTCTCTGCGAATAGCAGGCATGCATGTGGTGCCTATGTACATGCAGGCAAAGCACTCATACACAAAAGTAAATAAATAAATAAATAAATCTAAAAATATGATTTTTAAAAATAAAATTAAAAAAGACTCAGGAAGTCCCTAAAACTGACCAGCTGCACAAGGACCTCCTTCCTCAAGGTCCTGTTAGTGTGAAGGACTGCTAAGGGGATACTCAGAGCAGCTGAGCTGCCTGGGAGAGATTCTTAAACCCACAGAGCTGCCTTTATGTCACGCAGCTTTCGTGAGTTTTCACCCTGGCTAAGGTGGGCTTTTGGGTGATGTAGCCACCTTTACATCATCCCTGCTCCTGTAAGTAACCCATCACCTATATTGCTGTATGTAACCCTGATAAAACTCATTGCTTTGTCAAGTTGGACTTCAGTGGTATCTTTGATTTGGTCTGGCATCAGTTTCCTGCACAGGGTGAATACATTTGTGTGCATCTTCCCAGGAATAGTGTCACACCACAGTTTCCCACAGTAGAAGATCTGAGGAGCATATCTTCACAGCCACAAAAATCTGCATAATTTTGGAGTTTGAATAAGTTTTCTGTTGTGGATATATATCATTATGTTGCCAAATGAACAGTTTTTCAACATGTTTATGCGCCTCCTAAATTCATATTTTGAATATCCAATGTGATGGTATCCAGATGTTATTGACTGGATTAAAGGCCCCAAAGCCTCAATCCCTATTATTGGGATTGGGAGGTTCTGTGGACTTTTAGACAGTAGGACATTATGTGAGGTCCTTGGTAATGAGACTGCATCCACAAAGGAGTTAATGGGACCCCTGCCAGTCTTCTCTCTCTCTTTCTCCCTCTCTCTCTCCCCATCCTCTAGTTCATGATATGAATATTTTGCTCTACTATACTTTCTTGGCTGTGACTGTCTGGCATCTCAACTCAACAGAGGCAGAGAGAAATAGATCTACTTCTTCTGGGACTAGAACCTTCAAACCATGGGCCAAAATAAACCTTTCCTTTTAGAAGTTAATTATGTCAGATATTTTTATTCTAGTGATACAAAGATGATTAATCTAGGAAGTAACTAGGTAATGGATGGAGAGTCCTCTTGAATGATAATAGCCCTCTATAAAGGAGGTAGAGACAACAGACTTCTCCTCCTTCCACGGGAATATACAAAAGAGATACGATACAGTTTTTCGGAGACAGGCCCTCAGCAATTCATTTCTTCTGATTATTCCTGGTTTGTAGAACTCCCATCCCATCTGAATAACCTATAAAATTGTGAATTCATCAGTGGATTACTCCATTGATTAAGCCAGAACCTTCATGATCTAAATGCTTCCCCAAAACTCTACCTCTGAACATTGCAGTGGGAATCAAGCCTTCAGCATATCAGCTTTTGAGGGGGAAACATTGTATATTCAAACCATACAAGCCAATACAAGGATGTTGGTTCCTGAATGGGATCTGATCACATGTCTAAGTCTGGGCTGATACAACAAACTACATTCGAATGAGGAGCTTAAATAGAGAGTTTATTTCTCACAGCCCTATAGGGTGGAAGTTCAAGATCAGGATGTCATTATGGTCAGATTCTGTTTGAGGGTCCCTTTCTTATTTTACAGACAAATAAATCTTCTCTCTGTTTCCCAGAAGCCAAAAAGTGATAGCCTTGGTCCCCGCCATGTGATGGAGTTGACCAACCATGTACTGAAACCATGGCCCAAACAAGCCATTCTTCCTTTCGTATTTTCTCAGCTATGTCCCACAGCAATGAAAACTAACACTGCATGCTACATTTGAAGACTTTGTCAACGTCAAGGCTCCGAACCTACTCCATCTGGATTCAGAGGACCAACAAAAATAACTTGCTTTGGCTAAGCCCCTAGAAAAGGTGTTTCAATGTGGAGTATGGCTGAGATGAGGTATGTGTACCTTTTGAGACTATTTCCTGAATAGTCATGATAGGACCGTCGCTTGAAGAGTTCCACTGAAACATTTGTCCTGTGACACCATCATTGTCATTAGGACTTTGTTTATTTTCACTCAACTCAGAGGAGTCACTGTGCTGCGTACTAGATCCTCATTCACAGAGATTCTCATTCCAGCAGCTGCCTGCCTCCTAAATTTCCCAAGGATAAAGGCATATGTCTCTTCTCTGGGATAGTACACACCCAACAACAGATTGATACAGGTACAAAGCCCTGGTCCCTCTGCTACAAGTGAGGACAACCCTATAGGCACCAGGCCTCTTCTTGGAGTTGGCTGAGAAATGTCACAGTCTTTTGCTCTCTCCCTCAGTGTTCCTTGTCTCCGGAGACTTTCTACAATAATCTTGCACACAGATACACCTCTCTCTTTCTAGGGGGTCCAGTGCAATATAACTAAATTTTCTCCCACAGAAAGCCACATTGGTACACAGAGACTTTCATTCATATCTTTTATCAGTTATGGGAAGCTGAATACTAAGTTAAAGGTGATAGAAACTCTGCAGAACTATGAAGTGCAACTTGTTTTATAACAGGTTCACACAGGTNCTCTCAATGCAATAATCAAATCTTTGCTGCTCCTGGTACAGCCTATGAAACAGGTGAAATGGCCATGGGTTTGATGAGAGTCACAGATGTGATGGATCATAGCACAGGGGCAGCATTTTGACTAAAATGCTCCATCATGCTTCTGGAATGTACACTGGGTGTGACTATTCACATGTTTGCAACACTGGCTGCATCCTTATTTACAAGTTTACATTCCAATAAAAATTAGCTTGGCATTTCCTTTGTCCATTCTTGACTTCCTCTACTTTTTGTCATCATAAACAGGTCTTCCACTTTAAGCTTACTGTTTTTGCTTGAAGAGAATGATCTTCAGCACACAGAGTGTTGCTTTTGTAACTGACTCTTGGATTGCTAGTGTACTAACATCCTCCCTACAGTCCCATTCTTGTCTAACTANCAGCAGCTAAGATCTGGTTTCTGAAGTTGGAACCAGGATAATTCAATATGGCTGAATGTCCTCCAGGGGGAGCCAGAGGAGGTAATCACAGCTTAGCTATTCATTTAGAAGTTCCAGCTGAGAACTCCTTTAAGAGGTTGCAAATGATTACTTCCTAATTGCATAAATAAAAATAAATATAAGAAAGAAAGTTGCCCTTGACCCTACTCTTGCAATACCATTGCTCACATCTTGATATGTAACCTTCTTGAAATGCAAAATTCAAATATCTTAAGCATTTAAAGTACTTGAAACACTATGGTAAGCTGTTCCTTTATGTCACTTAAATGCACATTCCTTTGTCTCTTACAAGGCAAGCATCTTTTCATGCTTCCATGCTGTTTGAATTTTTTCTTCAAGCAAATGCTTATTAATTCTTTTAATCCACTTTTTAAGAAAGAAAATATTCCTTTTATTGACTTGTAAAATTTTTGTTTGTGTTAGAACCCAGATCGGGCACTGATTAGATCATACCATCTATAGTTATGCCCCCTCCTCCCTCATAGCTGATTCTGTGTACAGGCCCCAGGGTAAAGAACTCACATTGCACATGATGGGTACACATTAACTAAATGGACTCCTCCTTTCCACTTCCCCTACGGCCTCCAGGTCACATGTTCTTTCCTCAAAATGCAAGACCTTCTGTCCTTTCCCCTGCTGCTGAGAGTCAGAGATAACCTGACTGTAGACCCATATCACCGTCTACTTATCAACCCACCAACCACGTGGTGGCATAGAACCTAGCCCTTTCTCTGAAACCTGTAAGAAGGGGACCTGAACTCTCCTCAGAGCTAATGCCGTGCTGCTGTTTCTCTAAGGTACTAGCAGCTCTTCTAATACATCTGTTCACAAGGACAGTCTTGTGAAGAGACTTCATGACTGAGGCAGCTTAGAGAAGAAATAATTTAATTTGGGCCTTGCCTACAGAGGGTTAGTCCATGATCATCATGGCATGAGCATGGTGGCAGGCAGGCAGGTGTGGTGCTGGAGAAATAGCTGAGAGCTTTATATGCTGATCCTCGGCAGCAGGCAGAGAGAAAGAGGGAGACAGGGCCTGGTATGGGCTTTTGAAACCTCCAAGACCACTTCCAGTGGGAACCAAGCATTCAAGTAAATGTGCCTATGGTGGCCATTCTTATTCAAACCACCATAATGTCTGTAGGAGGTGATAGATAAATTGTGGTACATTAAAGCCATGAAATAATAGTCACCACTAAATATAAACACACTATTAAGCTATGAAAACACATGAAAGGAGTTTGATGAAGAAGTTACACACAGTATTATTCCAATAATATGACATTCTCTATAAGGCAAGACTATAGACATAGTAAAAAGATCAGTGGTAGTCAGAGACTGTGAGAAATGAAAAATGAACAAAGAAAGCACAAAGGACTTTTAGGGTGATTGATACATCATTAGACATTTGTGAAATACCAGGAATGAAATCTAATATGAGCTATAGACTCTGGGTGATAATAATGTGCCATGATAGTTCATTAATTTTAATAAATATGCCATTCTGGTGTGGAGTATTGATAACAAAGGAGGCTACATATATGTGGGGGCCAGGGATATGTAAGAAATATTTGTGCACTCTGCTTATTTTTTCTGTGAGACTAAAACTTTGCCAAAAGAACAAAATCTATTGTGATAGCCAATTTTTATCAGGTTGACTGAACTAAAGGATGATCAGAAAGCTAGTAAAATGTATTTGGGTGTAGCTATGAATGTTTCTGAATGAGATCACTATAATTTAATTATATATCTTTTCCTGGGGAGATGTGAATAAATACCTATTTATTCCTCCCAATTCAGTGGAAAATAGCTTGGTAAGGCATGTTCTGATGATTTTCAGAATTTTATTGCTGTTTTAAATGTCTCAGTCTTCATGTCAAATTTTAAAAATTTGTTCTAATTTTTTTGGCTGTTGTTTGGATAAGNGTTTGTCAATCTTTTTTATGTTTTAAAAGAACCGACTCTATTTCATTGATTTTTTTTGTATTTTTTTTCTTTTCTGTTTCATTAATTTGTGGCCTGATTTTTTTTTTAAGACAAGGTTTCTCTGTGTAGCCCTGGCTGTCCTGGAACTCATTTGTAGATCAAGTTGGCCTTGAACTCAGAGACCCACCTGCTTCTGCCTCCCGTGTGCTGGGTAATCCTTTAATAAGGTGTGTACCATCACCACCTGACATGTCCTGATCTTAATATTTATCTCCATTGACTCTTCTTAGATTTGGCTTGTTTTGTTTCTCTAAGGCTGTGAGGTGCATGGTTAGGTTTTTTATTGGAGTGTCATTTTTTTGGATATAGGTATTTATTTCTATGACCTTCCCTCTTAGGGCTATTTTCATTATTTCCTACAAGTTTCCATTTTCGTTCAATTCTAAGAATTTTAAATTTTCCTTCTTCATTTCTTCGGTGACACTCTCATCACTCCACGCTGTGTTGCCTAATCTCCACTAGTTTGTACGTTTTCTACAGTTTTTCTTGCTGTTGATGTCTAGCTTTATTCCACTGTGGTTCAGATATAATGCAAGAAGTTACTTCAATTTTCTTATACTTTTTTGAGACTTACTTTGAGTCTTAATATGTGATCTATTTTGGGAAAATTCCAGGGGCTGCTGAGAAGAATGTGTTTTGTAGCATTTTGATGGAATGCTCCGTAGATATCTATTAAGTCCATTTGATCTATAATGTCATTTAACTCAGATGTTTCTGTTTGTTTTGTCCAGATGACCTGTCTAAGAGTAAGAGTAGGGTAAGCATTGAAGTCACACACTATCAGTGTAAACACACTGTTAATTTGNGTTTTAGTTTCTTTTTCTGTTACTGTGACAAAATACTCTAAACAGAAACAACTTAAGAGAGATAGAGTTTGTTTTAGCTCACAGTTCAAGGTACAGTCCATCATGTGGGGAATTCAGAGGAGCAGGATCATGAAGCAGCTGATCACATGACAGCCACAATCAGAAGAGAGCAATGAATGCATGCATGTTCTTCAATTCCCTCTCTCTACTTATATGACGCAGGATCCCAACAAGGGAATGATACTGCCCATAGTAGGTGAGTCTTCCCACCCCAATTAACATGATCAAAATAATGCCTCCCAGGCATGCACACATCTTCCAGACGATCAAGTTGACAATTGATACTAATCATCACAATCTGTGACCCTATAGCTAGCAGTGTCTGTTTTAATGAGACTGAGTGCACCTGTATTTGACATGTGTTTATGGTTGTAATGTCCTTCCTCTTGATGGATTTGACCTTTAATAAAAATAAGGTGACCTTCTATCTCTCTTTGGAGTAATTTTTGTGTGAAGTCCATTTCAACAGCAATTCCTGATTGCTTTCTGTTTCCATTAGTGAGTAATACTTTTCTCTATCCTCTTCCCCTTAAGGTAGTATCTAACTTTGATGATGGGGTGTATTCTTGGAGTCAGCAAAAAGATGGTTCATGTTTTTTCTATTTGTTTTTTTATTTTCAAAATAACATTTTATTCAGTCTTTGAAAATTTCATACAATGTATTTTGATCATATTTACCTCAATTTCTCTAAGATCCACCTTAGCTTTCTTACCCACTCAACTTCTTATTTTCTCTCTCTCTTTCTTACTCACTCTTCCACCCCCTTTTAAACCCATTGAGTCCCGTTTACATTGGTTAACTTCTCTTGGGTGTGGGGCCTACCCTGGAGTATGGGCAATATATCAGAGCATACACCATTAAAGAAAACCAACTCTGTCTTTGCCAGCAGCTGTCAAATGTCAATTATCTCCTCAGTGGTACTACATGGCCACCTCATCACACTTCTTGCTGGGACTTTGTCTGACTTGAGCTTTCTTGTATCCTGTGTATGCTGCCGCAGTCCCTGTGAGTTCCTGTGTGTGTGCCTCCTTGTGTCCAGAAAACTCCATTTCCTTGAAGTCATCCACCATCTTTGGCTCTTACAATCTTTCCACTCCGTCTTCCATGGTTACCCCTGAGCCTTAAGTTGTGGCACAGATATCTCATTTAGTGCTGAATATTCCACAGTCTGTTATTCTCTTTTTCCAGTGGTGGATCTCTGTGATAATCACTATGTGCTGAAAGAAGAAGCTTCTCTAATGAGGGCTGGGTTGTTTTCCAATGACACAGAGGCTGTGCTTTAATCTGTTGCTGTTTCACTCAGCAAATGTGGCTCCAAAGTTACTGTCCTGCTTCTCTGGCAGTGGCCCAGCTATTCAGGCTGAGGCCCGGCAGGAATTCTGTGCCTGCAGGCATCGGCTATGTTGCTGCCACCAAATATATCTTTTAATTAAATTTGTATTATTCTATTTATCAATAAGACTCGGGAGTCAAAGGCTGGGGTGAAAACCTGCTAGTTCAGACAGGTTGAGTAGCAACTAGCTGACTTTCTTTCTTTGCCAGCATCTCTAAAAGAGAGTATCCTACTGCCCTGCCAAAACAAGAGAACCCACTGTACACTAAGTCCCTCCCAACTACTTCCTGTGTGTTTCTCTGGTTCTCTATTGTCTTACAGACACCCTATGACTCTCTATGATTACTTTCTGTCAACTGGTTGCTCACTTGGCCTCCTGACCCAAGGTTGATTTTATTTAATAATGCAGATTCAAACTCAGGATTCACAGCATGATTGAATATCTCACATAGGGTTGAATGATACACTGATCTATGAGTATAGCAGTAAGTCATTAGAAGTTTAAATTCTATGTCCAATTAGCAGAATAATAGTAGTAGGTTCTCTCTTAGGGCCTTAGGATCTTGGCCTTATTGACAGTGCCAGATACTTGTTTCACCTCATGGAGTGAGCCTTAGGTCCAATCAGAAAGTGGATGATTACTCCCATAACATTCATGCTACTGTTGCATTACTGGGCATATCTTGCCAGACAGGTCATTATTATAGTAGGCAAGGTTCATAGCTGAGTGAGACTGATGATTACTTTTCTCCTCCCATATTGTGTAAAGCATCCTCTAGCACTATTAATGCTATCCAATAGAGAAGAAACTTCCAGATCAGTGGCTACTTGATTTCTTCATGTTAATGACTCAGGTATGTGGTTTCTTCACTAAGGTATTGCTGTCAGGTGTGGGAAGGTAACCAAGAGCAATGGAAATAGCCTGTGATGTTTGTGGGGGTCTATGGGACTCCACTGGCCAGCAATTCTAAAAAAGATTATCTATTCCTGGTACTGGGAATTTTTGATAGTGAAATGGTGTCTAGTTGGAATATTGTTTGTCTCCCATTATAGGGTAGCTCCATTTAAGCTCTTTTTATATATGTATATATTTTAAGATGCTTCCATTCTGGAAGGTTCCCTTACAGTTTTCTCAAAAAGGCTTTTAGTGTTAGTCTCCCCNCATTCCCTCCTCTACCCTGCCTTCCCATCCCCACCCCCTTTAAGCCTTCCTATTCCCATTTCTTCCCCTTATAACATTATATTGTATCTCCCTTGCTTGAAAGGGTCCCTCNTTCCTTTATTAGTTTCTTAACTTCTATGGGTATTTCAAACAAAACACTCATATCTAAAGCTTAAAAGTTAATATCCACATATGAGAGAAAACATGATGTTTGTCTCTTTGAGTCTACATTGCCTCACTCAGGAAGATTATTGCCAGTTTCATTTATTTACCTGCACATTTTATAATTTTCTTTTCTCCCTCCTTTTGTTTTGTTTTGTTTATTTGAGACAGGGTTTCTCTGTGTAACAGCCCTGGTTGTTCTGGAACTCACTTTGCAGACCAGGCTGGTCTTGAACTCTCAGAGATCTGCCTACCTCTGCCCCACCCCACACCAAATTCTGGGATTAAAGACCCATGCCACCACCACTCAGCCTAATTGCATTTTCTTAACACCTGAATAATATTCTATTGTGTAAATATATTACATTTTTATTATCCATTCATCAGCTGGTGAACATCTAGGCTCTTTCCATTTCCTGGAGATTGGGAATAGAGCAAGAGTGAAGGAAGGGCAAAGATCTCTGTGTTGGGATCCAGGCTGATCCAAGGCTAGCTCAGAGGCCCTGATGAAATGACAGAGAGAAGGCTAGTTCTGTGTCCTGGCCAGGGGCAGACTTGGCAAGGTCTGGTCTGGAGCTGGGGCTAGGGCATCAAAGGATTCAGAATTTGGTTCCTGGGAACTTCTCTTTTGCCCTGGTAAAGCCTGGAGTTACCGATCACAAAGCCACTGAATGTTAAGTCTGTGTCATATTTGGGACACCCTGTGTTCCTTTTATGCAACATTGCTTGATTAGCTCCCTGCTGACTTTGTCCCACTGTATGATAGCTTTCAGCTGACTTTGACATGTTTCTTCCCCACCCCCAATCTGTGCTTAGGATGTTGTACTTAATAAACTTGCTTGCATGAGCCACCAATTTGTGTAAGACCTTCTGATCCAAAACTTTCCTGTCTTCCTTGTTGTTTCTCATCTCCTGGTCCTCCCTCCCAGAAAGCCTCTCACTGGTCCAGGTTATCTCTTTAGTAACATATAGAGTTCTTTGGGGATGTTCTCAAGAGTGGTGTAGCTGCATCATGTGGTAGATTATTTCCAGCTGTGTGAGGAACCTCTGCATTGATTTCCAGAGTGGTTGCTTCAGCTTTCATTCCACCAGCAGTGGACCCTGTTTTTCATCCAGTCCTCTATTTTGCTGTCTTTTGGTTGGGGAATTGAGGCTATTAACACTCAGAGTTATTACTGAAAGTTATGTATTAATTACTCTCATTTTATTGATATTGTAATGCTTGTTATTTTTCATAATCCTTATTTATGTAACTAATTTTCTATGTAGCCTATTGTGTGGG
>LZPO01066360.1:0-17525 GCA_001675575.1 Neotoma lepida | reverse complement strand
TCCAAATAAAACTCTGATAATGGATTCTGTTGTACCTCGTGGCTTTTCTCATATGGTAAACAGCACTGCTACCATTTGCGACATCGCTGCCATATTACCAACAGTAGTCAACTACAAAATTATCATCCTAAATGCACCAATTGTTTTGGAGTTTAAAGAGACACTGACAGTACTGTGTGTATTAATATATCAGATACTATGGGTATTCATGGAAAGCAAAGTGAAGGAAAAAATCTCACAGTAAGAAAGACTAATGATTAGTATTGGGTTGAGAGAAAGCATGGGAGGCAAGTCATAAAAAGTAGGGAATGCTGTAAGAGCCAGAAAAGGAGGGTGAGCTCAGGGAGTTTGGGCAGAAGGCAATCTCAAAGAGAGAGGTAAAANTATGTTGTNGATAATGCAGAACAGTTCCATTTCTCAAAAGGACCCCAAACCAGGACAGTCTTTGTTTTTTGAGAGATGAAAAAAGAAAGAGAGGAAGAGGNAAACAGATATAAGGCAGGACCAAGATGTCCTTTAACATTGACATTGGGTTTAAATTAAAAAGAAACAGTTGTAACAGGGAGAGGGAGTTGGATGGGGACTTAGGACATAAAAACGATCTGGCCTGGTTGCTTCTAGAGGCCTGTCTTGCCATGGGAGCNNCTCTGTGCGCTGAATTCTTCATCACCCGGCTCCTCAGTGCCAAACTCTTTCAGCCTGACTCCTCAGCANTAGACTACCTGAGCACTACCCCCTATGCAGGGAACCCTTCAGTGGCGTTTGTAGTTCTGCTTCTCTCAAATGAAATTTCAATTTTACAAGCTGAAGTTTCCATAAGTGGATAACCCTGAAGTTTAAAAAGAAACACATTTGAGCTGGATGGTGGTAGAGCACGCCTGTAATCCCAGCATTTAGAGACAGAGGCTGGTGGATCTNTATGAGTTCGAGGCCAGGCTAGTCTACGAAGCAAGTTCCAGGTCAGCCAGAGCTCTTATGCAGAGAAATCCTGTCTCAAAAAAAAGAAAGAAAGAAAGAAAGAAAGAAAGAAAGAAAGAAAGAAAGAAAGAAAGAAAGAGATTTGTTTCTCATGGTTGAACATATATCTTCGTTTTGTATAAGCCAGAGGAGCCATGGCTCTCTCTGTGAACAGATGCCCCCCCCCAGTCTCCTTATCACAGAAATCTAGAAAAAGAGATATTCCCATGAGCATGTGGGTGGATGATCTATGAACTCATTCTCAACCAGTAATTTTTGCTCCAGGTTCTTAGGGTAACTTGCTGTAGATCAAACAGGAGTGATGTAATCTCTTCAACCCCTAGGCCTGATCTTAACTATTAAGACCAAGCACGTTGCTAAATAAAACTATACTCATTTTACAAACAGGAAAATAGCATCTAGTTGACTTCAAAGCTTACAATTTTACACCCATTTAGCCAAAGTATTGCTCCCATTTAAGTGATATCCAAAAGCTATGGAATAATCACAACTTAAAAATGGAAATAATCACCAGACATGGTGACATACACCTTTAATCTCAGCACTCAGGAGGCAGAGGCAGAGTTTGAGGCCATCCTGAGCTACACAGTGAGCTCTATGCCAGCCAAGGATTCAGAGTGATACCCTGTCTCAAAAGAAAAAATGTGTATAAATAATCAAGAAAAAACAAACAAGAGAGTAACCAGGCAGGCAGACAGAACGAACACTAGATGGGATGGTGAGGAGTTGAGGAACTCAAGCACAGCTGCTACCTGCTGCCTGGCNTGGGTAAATCTTTTCTCTGTGTTCTATCCCTTCATCTGTATAATAAAATATTGGACTAAAATGACACTCCTCCTTCTCTAATATTCTNCTTGGAAACAGNAAACAAAAAATTTGCAAGAGTGGTAAATNATGTTCAATANTTTTCTTCTTAAGGGAATGGAACTGGCGGAGAAAACCCTGGTGACTCACACAAGGAAATCAACCTAGACTGCTGGAGACTCAGAGGACAAGCTGAGACCTGATGAGAGCCCCACCTGCTCTGCACATTCCTCTCCANTCCAGCACCAGCCTGAGCTCCAACCAGCCAGTGAAAGGAAAATTTTGGAGTAAGGGGGAATCCTGGGGGAAGAGGCTAAGGCCCTGAAGGTTACTGTTTCAGGAGTCCTGCCCTCAGCACACAGGTTGAGTTGAAAACAGAAATATGACTGGCTTGGAAGAAATGAAGAGGAGAGGACTCTACAGACCAGGTGCCCATGACAGCCACTTGGGCCAGGAAGCCAAAGTCAACCTTGGCTCAAGGAGGATGTACATACATGTCAATCTCTTTAGATCTTAATTTTCTTGTGTGTGTTATTCATGTGATCTAGAAAAGAGAGCAGTGGTATATATAAGGGTACATATAAATATGCTGAACTCACCAAATACCTCATGTCATCTTCACAGAGAGGGGCGAGTTAGTGATTTTCTCACCCAAGCAGGATTTTAATTCANATTTTCCAGTAAGTCAGTGTCTCAGAGATCACACATGTGAGAGGGTATTCAACTTGGAGCTCTGTAAAGTGCAAAGCATCTGCTCTGAGCTAAGAGAAGCAACTGATGTTTCAGACAGTAGNCTCATTCTGATAGAGGAAGGATCTCAGAAAGCTCCTGTTTCAGTTGTCCATTTCATCCACGCCTGCTTATTTGATTTTTGAAGGTAAGTTAAAATAATGAAACCTGTAAGCTCCAGCTGGGCCACAGAAATTTAATTTTGGGAAAGTCCTTGTTTGTTTTACCCTTATAATGGAAGGTTAGGTCAAAGGATGCCTCGCCCTCCCCCAAGGCTTTTCAGCTAGGGTTCTAGGGTGATTCTGAGAAAAGGAAGGTGGCCAGAGAGTGAGGACTGCAAAGTCTNTCTCACTAGGGAGTAACTGGGCATTTCCGCCTCCATGCCACTGCTGGGAGCCTGCCTGCACCCGCCCCCCTCCTTTGAGTGGTTTCATTTGGACAGGAGAGGAAGTTTTAAGCTTGAAGACACTCGGTCCTCCCCTAGCAGCAACCTAAACAACCAACGCCAAACAGCCCCAGTCTGAGACAACAGGCAGCTGAGGGATGCCACCCCTTAACCACCAATGTGGTATTTTAGGCTGAGGCTCAGTTTGGACTGTAGAAGAGGGGTTGGAGGAGATGGATTTCTGTGGGGAGAAAGCCTTGCATCTGGATTCCCGATTATTGCATTGACTTGTTGTTGTTCCATAGCGACACACTTGGCTTCACGTAAGTAAGTACCAATGAGTGAAAAANAAGCGTTAAGCTTGGTGGAATCGGTGACTAGCTTGCACAGCCAATGGAAAAATGGTGCAAGTGCTCATAAATATGGGTTTGGGGAAGTTGCTTAACAGTTAGTTGCTCACCACCAAGATTGATGTATTTGCCCAACAGGTATGTGAGACTAGTACCTCCTACTTCAGAGTAAGACTCTTAAGAGAAAATACTCTTGTGAAACGAAGGCGCCTCACCAGCTCACTCACTTGAGCTGAGGCACATGGAGGTCAGCGTGGAGCAGCGGGCGAACTCGACAGTGGCAACAGCCCCCGGGTCTGCCATCTAGTTGGCAGCTCAAATGTCGCTGTCTTGCTCGGATGCGAAGTGGAGCATCACTTTTAGTAGTCGCATCATTGGCGTGAGCCTAGGCCCCAACCNGGAAGGGGCGGATCGGACGCGGGCTTCGGCAGGCTCGGGCTAAGTGTTGGGACAATACGGACGGTTGCGGATGGCTGGACCGCTCCCTCTCGCCCTTACTCTCAGCCAGACCGGATCGACTGGTTCCAGCGGCTCACCTAAAGGAATTTGGGTGGCCCTCNCACTCCACCAAGTANCCAGCCAGCCANGCGCGATAGTATCACACTGCACACGCCTCTGGGCAAACGAAAGCCAGAAGAGGAAACCGATACTCACCTGCCCGCCCAGGCTCTGCCCCCGCGCGGCTTCCCTTTGCTAGGCAACCACACCTCCCATCCCTCATCCGAGAACCAATAGTAAATGTTAGAATTTCAGTAAAGCATCTAGAGGCGCTGCCCTACCCCATTCTCCCATCCTCCCAACTTCTACCTTCAGGTCTTTCCCCCTTACTCCCTCCCTCCCTTTCTGCCCCCAAACACTAAATAACAAGCATTTATACAGTCTGCTCATCGCCAACAGGTGAGCGTCCTTACAAGAAAGACACCGACTCTTAGCCCTGTTCTTCAGAAGATGAGTCGTAGAGACTTGAAGCCACCAAGTCATTTATTTTTTAGGATTCTTGAGAGTGGTCTTTGCTCCTCCACGTGCCTTAAGAACTGTAAAGAAGGTTTGTCTGTTAATAAGCAGCCAGAGGCTGCTCCCATCTCCCACTCCTCTGTGGGTTTAAAGGCAGCTAGTTTTAGCAAACACCTTCAAATGAACTGCAATCCCAAATTTCCATCTATCCCCACCCCCTGCTGAGGACAGAACCCAGGGCCTGCCAGATGCTAGGCAAGCACACCACCCCAGCCCTCAGGAAACACCAGAGTATCAATAGTCAATGTTAGAATCTCACATGAAAGTGTTAGAATTTAAAGTATAAAATCCAAGTATTAGACAAAGGAGAACAACAAAATGGTATAAATCTGGAGGGAATTTTCACACAGCCCATCTTCAGGTTTGTGCCTTTCCCATATTTTATTAAATTCGAGTTGTNGCTTAAAAAACAGCAGCATTATCAAAGACGCATCTGTACAAACATTTTACAAAAGAAAACATTACTAATATCAGCTCCATCAAGGGCAGGCAGAAGAATAGATGCAGTCCAATAGAGACATCTAAAATGTATTCAGATACTGGAAACGCCTTTTCCTCCCGTACAAAAGACGGCAGATGAAGAACACTGCACAGGCTCAATTAGTGAACTTCTCTTCTTTGTGGGAAGGCAGGGAGCAGATGGATATCAACCCACGATAGTAAAAGCACTGCTTTCCCATTTCAACCCATTTTAGTCTTTAGGTGGATTCAAGTCACTGGGAAACGACCCGGCTGCCTGGCACTTGCTTCTTAACTAAGCCACCTGGCCAGCCTTTGCTTTCAGGTTTCTATTGACCGGACAAGGAANTTCAGAAATGCTTCCTTCAAGACCAAAGGCGAGGAGGTGACCTGAACTCAGCATCTAGTGAATTTGTTTGTGGATAGAGAAGGAAAAGGTCAGCGCTGGGAGGAAAATTACCTCCTGGCCAAGAATCAACAGGCCAACTCATTCTGGTCTGGGGTGATGTGGAAGCCCAGTACCTGCCGGGCATCTACAAGCTCGGTTCCCTTCTCATTTCTCCCAGTTCCTTTAGCTCCACCTTTCTGTACTTTCCTGACTTCCTCCGGTTGGTGACCACCAAGACGACTACGCCGGCCACTAGGGCCACTGCAACGACAGCAATGACAGCGATGACGCCAGCGGTGAGGCGCTTCATGGAGAACTGGGGGGGCTTCTCGTCCAAGTAGTANATGAGCGTCCGCTCCACGTGCAGGGGCTCCCCACGCACCTGCACGTCCAGGCCACGGCGGCCAGAGAACAGCGACTCGCCTTTGATGTCCCTCTCGAAGTAGTAGGCAGCGTCAGCTATGTCCACGTCTCCNAGGCCCTTTTGCGACGCGTTCTGTCGCAGCTCTATCTGGATGGTGGGCTCCTCATAGTGCACGGCTGACAGAAAGCTGGGGCGCAGCTGGTAGCGCTCCTTGAAGAGCCGGCGCAGCTCCGAGTCCAGGTCAGAGTGGTTGAAGGCTCGGTTGGTCGGGCGGTGGCGCAACTCAATGAGGATGTGGTGGGTGCGCACCACTTCGTCGCAGCGCAGGCTCAGGTCGCCCTTGTCTGTGCGGCGCACGCCCACCGAGTTTACACACCAGCACACCGAGGTCTGATTGCACTGGCGCGCCTTGAAGCGGCCCTTGTCGTCGCATTCTGGGTCGTAGAGGCCATCATTGTCCAGGATCGCATGCTCGCTAGGCTTCACCAGGCTGCGGCCGCTCTTTCCGGCACTCATGCGCGCCTTGAGCAGCAGGCACTTGGAAGTCAGCGTGGAGCAGTTGACTAACATCTGTGAGCCGATTGCCCGGCATTGGCAGATGCCACTTGTGCCATCTGAGCTGCAGATGGTCATCTTGTTGGTGGGGCATGTGCAGTTTATCTGTGCAGCGCAAAAGTGGGTCACCACCGCCAGCAGCAGCAGCAACAACAGTGATGCTAGCTCCGAGCCCCTAGCCATGGTGGGGTGGAGGAGATCGGACTTACAGCTACTGACCAGGGGCAGGGGTTCTGAAGGATCACTGCAGACGACTGCTGCCGGGCCGCTCCCTTCCACTCTTATACCCTCCTGGACCTGCAGGACTGGTTAGCCAGTGACTCACCCAATGGAATCTGGGTGGCGCTCCCCATTCCCAGGTCCCGTGGAGGAAGCCGGCAGCCCTGAGCCTCTTGAGATACGATCAGGCAGGGGAGGCTGCTCCTGCCATCTGCTGACCAAAAGCCCATAGAGGAAACCAGTACTTACCTGGCCCCACCCTGGAGACGCTGTCCTCTTTATGGCTCAGAACCAGGGCGTCTCACCTCTCCTAGTGCAGCCTACTGAGTTCCTCCAGAGGCCCAGCTCCTGACCTCCACGCCCCTCTCATTCCAGGTTCCATAATCCCATATCTCCACCCTTTCTCTCCCAACTCCTATCTTCAGTCTCTTTCCTTCCCTCTCTTCTTGCTCCAGAACACCTCATAACACATTTACACAGTTCTTTTGCTGCTCAACAATATTTAGCATGTCCTCATGCCTTTCAGGACACAAAAGGACTGTCTGTAAGCTCTATTCTAGCAGAGGTGATACAGATGAGGCAGGGAGACCTAAAGTCGCCCCAGCCATTGATTTCCTACGATTCCAGCCTGGGTCTTCTATTTGCTATAAGAACTGTAAATGAATATTTATGAAAACCAAGTGGCGCAGAATCTGAAGGTAGGCTAGTGAAACAATTCTATCACCACATCACCTGTAGAATCCAGCTGTCCTGGTGTGCCATGCACTAAAAGTTCTATTGAACACACACATGTGCCTATACTTGTAAAGATAAATGAAAAGAAACAATTTTTTTTTCAGAGTCAGTAAGGCCCCTANGTGAGATCTTGTACTGTTTGATTCTCAGAGAGCAAATCATTGATTTTCTTTCTTGGTAACCAATGGAGATAGCTGAACCACTAGTATANTGAGAGAATGGAGCCTGTGAGAAACTGTGCCTCTTTAATGGGATAGAGGGGTAGCAATCTCTTTTAAAATCTAGAGAAAGTCAACCATTCCAACCTGTGGTAAAATTAACAATAATTAACAAACTATAATTATTCTCAGATCCACCTTCAAAACACATTTTATATACCAGCATTTAATGTGTGCCGGTAGTATACTGTGCAAGGGTGTTGTTTGACTCATGGAAGCCAGCCAGGCCTCTGTACCATTAATTATCAAGCAATTCCCAAGGCAGACAGATGCAAACATATTATTTTGTCTTTATAGATAGAGGAAGTAGAGACACGAGGGATGAATTCTTACCTAGTAGCACCAGGAGATTTGGGGACACACCTCTGATTTCTACCCTCACCATCTCTTTAGGTCTCTTGAACAACTAGCCTAGCCTGTCCGACCTCCACCCACCTTGCCAGAGAGAAAGATCTAAAGCTCAAATCTGTGTGTATTTTCTCTCTGTTGAGAATACTGTGAGTGTGTGTGTGTGTGTGTGTGTGTGTGTAGACAGGGGAAGAGAGAGACATTTTGGCTCTAAGGGTAAAGTTCATACTTTATTAATTAGTGCACAGTGTCAGCTGCTGTCATAGTTACTGCCATCATCACTGTATCCCTGCCGACTTCCCAGACTTCCACGTGTTCTCAAGCCTTTGCAGAGTCATNTACCTGGAGTCTCCTCTTTAATTGGTTCCAGTATACAATTGTGATTTTTCTACTCAATCATTGTTTACTTTCTGGAAGCCTTTCCTGATACACTCCTCCCTGATCCACTCAGAAAAATTCCTCTTCTCTGTACTCCCTTATCTTTTGCATCCCAGGGTTAGCAAAAACTATCCTTCCTGGGTTTCTGTTGTCCATCTGTAAAGTAGGTACAACAGAGGTTCTGTTTCTTAGGTTATTTTTTCTGAGAATCAAACTAAACAGGCAAGACAGTAAATGTTAAAGCTTTGTAACTCCAAGACAATGTTATATTCCATTAAAAAATTAGCCTGTCTTCTCACTTTTTCCAATGATGGGCTGGGTGGCCATAATCTATNATAATTGGCAAAGCCACTTGGTTTTCTTTTCTTTAAAGTTTATTTATTTATTTAGNTATTTTTTCAAGACAGGGTTTTTATGTGTAGCCTGGCCATCCTGGAACTTGCTCTGCAGACCAGGCTGGTCTCAAACTCAGAGATCTGCCTACCTTTGCCTCACAAGTGCTAGGAGTAGAGGCNTGTGCCACTACTGCCCAGGTCCACCTGGTTTTCACTCCCCTGAGTCCCCGGCCAAATGGAGGAAAGCTAGTGGGGAGGGACTCTCAGTGCCAAGGAACATAGGAGATGATGGGCTGACTACTTAGTTAACTCAGCCCAGAAGAGGTTTTTGTTAGGTTACTGTGAGGAGTGGAGTAATAGATGTCCAAGCTTGGTACTCTCTTTGGGAAGATGGAGTGAACAAGGATGACCTCCAGATCCTCTGCCTTCCTTCTTTAATATCTGTTTCTGCCAGGCTTTCNTTGACAGGCACAAGTCCACCTAGATTGAATTCTCCCTTCCTCTAATTAAAAANAAAATCATGTACTAGCTTAATTTCTTTGTATTTTTATTGTAATTTAGAAATACTTAACAAAAGCTTTCCATCATCTGGGGATTGTCAAGTACGTACCAGAGGCAGAAGCCATATCAGTGTACTGTATCCCCGACAGATGAGTATATGGGAGGCACTAAGTAATGTGTGTTGGGTTAATTCAACAGTGAATTGTGCTCAGAATGTTGTGACATTGATATGCTTTCCCTGGAGTGTATATGTGAACTATTTCAGNGTTGATGACCTGGAATGGGTAAATATCATAATCTGTGACATCCTGGAATACCATCCCTACCTTAGCCCACCTTCCAAATGCCTAGCTTTAAGGAAGACTAGATAATGGCACCCTGAGAACTACTTTCACATTTACACATGAACACAAACTTTTATTGACCTTGTGCCTGTAGGGAGTAGGGATATGTTCTAATGAAAGGTCAACTTTAGGGATTAGGGTNGGGGTTTAGGTTTGTGTTTGTTTTAGGTTTAGGATTAGGGTTTGGTTATGATTTATTAGGTTTAGGATTGAGTTAGGTTTAGTGTTAGGGTTAGAGTTTCTGTTTGGTGGTTAAGGTATGGGTTAGAATTAAATTTGGTGGTTAGAGTTCAGGTTAATGTTACAGTTAGTGTTAGTGGTTATGTTTAGGGTTGCTATTAGGGAGTTATGGATAAAGTTAGGAGTTAGGATTAGGTTTAGTGTTAGGGTAAGGTTTATGGCTAGTGTTGACTTACAGTTGGGGTTAAGTTCACTTTAGAGTTATGGTTAGAAAATTAGGGTTAGGCTTCAGTTTTGTTTAGTGTTGTTAGGTTTATTAGATTAGGGACAGGAGAGAATGGGTTTAGTTTATGGTTAATGTTTGAGTTTTGAGGTTTGGTTTAGGGGTTTATTTTGAGGTTTACTGTTAGGGTTACAGTTAGGGTTTTGTTAGTTTTGGGTTAGGCTATCATTAGGGTTTGCATTAGAGTTCAGAAAAGGTTAGGATCAAGGTTGGTTTAAGGTTAGGTTTAAAGTTAGGGAATTAGGGTTAGGGATAGTGTTCTGAGTTATTGTAAGGCTGTTGTTAAGTGGTTGGCATTGGCATTATGTTTATGTTTAGATTTAGAGTTGGTTTCAGGTTAGAGTTAGAGTTTAGTTTGGGGTTAGTATTGGAGTGTTAGTGTAGAGTGAACTCTATGGTTAATATTAAGCATATAAGTTTTAGATTAAGGTTAGGTTTTATATAGGGTTAGGTGTGGTGATATTTTATCGGTGTCCCCCAATAAAATTTATCTGAGGATCAGAGGAAAAAGGTNAGCTGCTATTAGTAAAAACAGAAGTCATGCAATGTTAGCACACACCCTTAATCCTATCACTTGACAGGCAGGATCTGTCTGGATCTCTGTGAGTTCAAGGCCACTCCAGGGAACAGAGTCAAGCATGGTGACACANGCCTTTAATTCCAACACTAGTTAACCATAGCGCGGTCTGGAGGTCTGTACAGACAAATAGGAAGTGACAGATCTGGCCAGGTCGAGGAAGTGATATAGCTGGGCTGAGAGAGACAATTAGAGAACAGAATAGAAAAGGCATATAAGCTTGCTTAGATGGAAAGTTGGCTCTCTTTGGAAGTAGTGGCATTGGTGAGGTGAGGTTAGCTGGTAGCCTGTTCCTGATTCCTCTGATTTCTGTCAAATTTTCACCCCTATTTCTGGGNCCATGTTTTTATTTAATGAGACTGTTTAGAAATTCGCTTTACAGTTAGGTTTTCAGTCAGATTAGATATAAGGTTAAGTTTAAGATGTTATTGTAAGGGCTAGTGGTTAGGGGTAGGGTTTCTGATNGCTGATTTACTTATGGTTAGTGTTTGAGTTAGAGTTACATTTGAGCTAAGACTTTGTTTTGATGTCAATTTAGGTGGAATGTTAGTTGTAGGCTTAAAGTAAGGTCAGAGCTATGGATAAATTGGGGTTAGTACAAATAGAACTATGTACATGTTTAATTTGGCTTNGAATTATGGTTAGAATTGGATTAAGTTTAGGCTTAGGACTCAGGGAAAAAGTTTAGTGTAGCATTAGGGTAGGTATAGAGTTAGTGTTAAAAATTGCTTTATGATTAGTTTTAGACCTAGTTTTGAGGTTCAGGTAGGGGTAGGGTTAGGTTTAGGGTTTTGGTTATGGTCTGATTAGGATTATTATATGGTTATNTTTAGGAATACTGTTAGTGTTAAGAGTAGACAGGGTTAAGCTAGGGCTAGGGTAGGGTTAGGGCTACAGTTAGTGTTAGGGGTAGAGACTATTTCTAAGATTAAGTTGGAGGTATTGTTTGGGTTATGGTTAGTGTTAGGACTGGGAACTGTCTTAGTTATATTTCTAAGATTAATGGTAGAGTTGGAGGTAAGTTTAGAGTTAAGGTCAATGTTAACATTGTTGTTAGGATTAGTGTTTGTCCTGTGGTTAGGTTTAGAGTTAAGTTTAGGTTTAAGATTCAGAATGCTATTAGAGCCATTGTTAAAATTATAATTAAGAATAGGTTAGGACTTGCTAGGAAGTTCCGTAAAAGCTACAGATATTGTTGGAACAAGAGTTAAGGCTAGTTTTAAACCTATTTTTAGGCATTTTGNTTGGGGTAATGCTACAGTTTCATTTAGGGCTAGGGATATGCTTAGGGCAAGAGTTTGAGCTTTTTGAAGGCTCAAGTGAGTTGTAGGATTTGGGTTAGTGTTCAAGTTATGTCTAGGATATAGCTGGTTTTAGGTTTGCGGTTAGGATTACAACTTAGGTTAGAGATATGGTTGGGGCTAGTGTTAGAAATAGTGTTAGGTTTAAGGTATGGCTAGGGTTAGAAGTCAGGTTGGGGCTAGTGTTAGAACTGGGGCTACATTTAGGGTTAGTTTTAGGGTTAAGACTAGGGTTAGAGCCAGTGTTTGGGTTAGATGTAAAACTTTGCTCAGTTTGGGGGATAAGGTTAGTGATAGGTTTAGGGATTTGTTTAGGTAATGTTATGGTTAATGCTTGGTTTAGTGTTTTGATTAGGTTAGAGGTAGGGTGAAGGTTTGATTAGGGCTTGGAAATAATAGCAGTGCTGTTATTTCTAAGGTTAGTTTAAGAGTTAGAGTAGGCTTAGTGTTAAGGTAGGGCTATATTCGTTGTGTTAGTGTCAATCCTGGGGTTAGTTTTACATGTAAGGTTATGTTTAGGGTGAGGTTTGATGGCAGAGCCAAGGTTAGAATTATGGATGGGGATCAGTTAAAGCTTGGTGCGAAGTTGGTGTAAGAGGAACAGCTAGAATTGGAAATAACATTAATGTTAACTATAGACCTAGCTTTAGGGTCCAGGCTTGAGATAGGGTTACAATGTCATTTAAGTCTAGGGATTTATTTAGGGTTATTGTTTTAAGTGTAGGGTTAGAGCTAGGTTTAAGGCTAGTATTCAAATTAGATCTAGGGTTATAGCTAGTTTTAAACTTAGTGTCATGGCTAGTGTTAGATATGAGTTAAGGCTAGGGTTAGAATTAGGGCTATGTTTTGGGTTAGTTTTAGGTTTAAGACTAGTGTTAGAGTGTGTGTTGTTTAATATTAGGCTTAGGGCTAGTATAAAGTTAGTGTAGGAGGGTTAGGATTAGGGTTGGGTTGGTTAGGCCTAGTGTTAGGGCAGGTATAAAGTTAGTGCAGGAGGCACAGTTAGAACCAGGGTAGAAGTTATTGAAGACCTAGTTTCAGGGTACAGACTTGGGGTAAGGTTACAGTTTTATTTAGGGTCAAAGATATATTTAGAGCTAATGTTTAAGTTAGAGTTAAGTTTAGTGTGAGAGATATGGTTTGGGTAACTATTTTAGTTATGTATAGGATTAAAATTAGTGTTAGATTTAAATTTAGAGCTATTAAATTTAAGTCCATCACTAGACTTAGAAGTACATATAGGATTAAAGTTAGAATTAGGGGTCCAGTAGGGTTAGATTTATGCTTAAAACTGGTGTTAGAGCCAGTGTTTAGAGTAGGTATAGANCTTTGTTTAATGTCATGGTTAAGATTTTGGTTAGGGACTCTCCTTGCAGTGGTGGCCTGAGTGCAGAGTCTGAGCTGGACAAGCTTTCAGAAAGTTCTTCCACTATTTGATGAAAGAGTGCCACTGAAACCATGACCAAAGGTGACATTATGCTTCCAGAAAACTCTCAAGGAAATTAATGAATGGCAAACAACAGTAGTGGCTGTGGGATCAGGCACAAAAGGAAAGGGTGGAGAGATTCAGCTAGCCAGTGTGAAAGTTGGAGAAAAGTTCTTCTCTCAGTGGCACCAAAGTAGTTCTAGATGACAAGGATTATTTCTTATTTAGAGATGGTGACATTCTTGGAAAGTATGTGGACTGAAATCAATGTTGAAATGGTGTCACATGAAGCTGCTCATTCCACTGACATTTTGAACTATTCATCATATAAATAATTTCCTTTTATAATAAACTGATGATACCTAAACTAAAAAAAAAGATTTTAGTTAGGATAGTTGAATGTAATTGGCCCCCATAATCTCATAGGGAGTGGCACTAGTAGGACATGTGGCTTTGTTGGAGTGATTATGGCCTTGTTGGAGAAGTATGTCACTGTGGAGGCAGGCTTCAAAGTCTCTTTTGCTGCAGCTTCCCTCAGTGTGACTGAGAGTTGACTTCCTGTTGCCAGTTTCCCTCAGTGTGACTGAGAGTTGACTTCCTGTTGCCTGCAAGATGTAGTACTGTCAGCTCCAGCACCATGTCTGCCTGCATGCCACCATGCTCGATATTATAATGATAATGGACTGAACCTCTGAAACTGTAAGCGAGCCACTGCAATTAAATGTTTTTTTTTTTATAAGAGTTGTTGTGGTCATGGTGTCTCTTCACAGCAATAGAAAACTAAGACAGATGGGGTTAGATTTAAGTTATGGTTATGGTTTAGTGCTAGGGGTAGGGTTATTGTTAAGGCTAGTGTTGTAATCACCTTTAGATATAGGCTCAGGGTAAGTTTAGAGCTATGATGAATTTTTTGCTTAGATGTAAACTTTTAAATAGAGCTGTGTGAGGATTAAATTTAGGGTTGGGTTTATGGTTAGGGTCAGAGCTGGTGTTAGCCTTAGGACTCCAGGAATAGAACTTGGTGTAGCACTAGAGTCAGGGGTCTAGCTAGAGTTAGAAATTAGTTTATGGTTAGTTTTAGTGTTCTGGCAATATGTGTGATTAGGGTTTTGACTGGGATCTGTTTAGGGTTATATTAGGGTTAGGGTTAGGGCTAGAGACATTTTTAGTTATATTTTTAAGATTAATGCTTGAGGTTAAGGTAGTTTTAGGGTTATGTTTAGACTTGGGTTAGTAGTAGGGCCATTTGCAGTATTAGGCATATTTCTAAGATTGATGTTAAAGATAGGATTTGGGTTAAGTTTAGGGACAGTAGTGTTGTTATTTCTAAGTTAAGAGTGAGAGCTAGGGTTTGGGTTAGCATTCAAATTAGGTCTAAGGCTGGAGCCAGTGTTAGGTTTGGGTTAGGCTACACAGTATTGTGGTTCTGGTTAGAATTTAGAGTTAGATTTAGGGTTTGTTTTTGGGTAAGACAAGAATTAAAGCCAGTGTTGAGATTAAGTATAGAGCTTTTTTTAGTGTTAAGATTAAGGTTAGGAATGAGTTAGGACAATGTTTAAGTTATTGTTATGATTAGTAGTAGGTTTAGGGTTTTGATTACTGCTGTGGTTTAGGATAATGGTGTGGCCAAGATTGTAGCTATGGTCAAATGTAGGAATAGTGTGCTAGGTTAGGATAAGGGTTAGATGTAAACTTACAAATAAAGCTGTGAGNGTTAAACTTAGAGCTGAGGTTACGGTTAGGGTCAGTACCAGCATCAGGCACAGGACTCAGAGCAGGGATAGAGCTTGGTGTATCATTAGAGTGAGGCATATAGTTAGTGTTAGAAATTGGGTTATTGTTAGATTTAGACCAATTTATTTTTTATTGTTTGTGCTAGATGTATTGTTAGGGTTAGGGTTTTAGTTAGGATCTGATTAGAGCTACTGTTGAATTAGGGTTAGAGTTGTCCAGGTTAGTGTTATGACTCAAGTTAGCCTTAGGTCTAGAGACAGTTTAGGTTTATTTCTGAGATTAATGTTAGAGTTACNGTTATGTTTAGGCCAGGGTTCATGTAAAGCAAGGGAAAGTTTAGGTATATATCTAAGATTAATGTAAGATTTAGAGTGGGGTAAGGGTTAAAGTTAGGGCTAGGGACAGTATTGCTGTCATTTCTAAGGTTTATGTTAGAGTTAGGTGTAGTCTTAAGATTAAAGCTTGGGCTACATTTATTGTTACTGTTACTGTTAGTCCTGGGGTTAGTTTGAGACCTAGGTTTGGGTTTAGGGTTAGGCTTATTGACAGTGTTAGGTAGAGCTTTGTATATTCTTAGTGTAAGAGCTATAATTAGTCTTAGAATGTGGGTTAAATTTAGTTTTAGACAAAGTTTTATAGTTGGGGCTTGAGGTAGGGCCCATAACAGAGTTAGTGTTAGTTCTAGAGACACTTTCACGTTTATTCTAAGATTAATGTTAGAGTTAGAGTTAGGAATAGGGTTATGGTTAGGCCAGGGTTTGTGTTAGGGAATGAACNTTTTAGTTATATTTCTAAGTTGAATGTGAGATTTAGAAGTTTGGTTAATTTTAGGGCAGGGCTAGGTACAATATTCATGTTATTTCTAAGGTTATAATTAGATTTAGAAGTTGGCTTAGTGTTAACTTTAGGGCACNGTTTACAGTTACAGTTAGTGTTAGTCCTTGGGTTAGAATTATAGCTAGGTTTAAGTTTAGTGTAAGTGCTGGAGCCAGGGTTNGGATTATGGATAGAGTTAGTTTAGAGTTTGGTATAAAGTTGATGTAAGGTCTACACTTATTAGAAATAGGGTTTAGACCTAGTTTTGAGTTTGGGCTGGAGGTGGGTTTACAGTTTCATTAAGGCTAGTGATGTATTTAAGGCCAGTGCTTAAACTAGGATTAAATTTATGGTGAAAGGTGAGAGCTATGGTTTGNGTTAGTATTCAAGTTACATTTAGGGACAGAGCTAGTGTTAAGTGTAAGATTAAGGCTAGCACTAGGGATAGGGTTAGAGATAGGAATAGGGTTAGGCTTATATTTAGAGACCACTTCCAAAGTTCCAATTTTTATAGCATTTCTTTGGCTATCCTGATAGCTATATTGATAGCTTTGTGCTATCAGGACTCATAACTTGGGACTGGATCACTAACATAACAAAACCACCTGAGGAGGTTCATTAGCATATAAAGGCCTGTTTTGGGTTAAGTTCCTGTCTGAGCTGCAGGGTGGCCAGCCTGGGGCTTGCTTCTGAGACCTATCTCTTACCAGTGCTATCTGGTGACAAGCTCCGGCATCACATTATTATAAGTTACACAAAATGGTTTCAGTTAAGTTTCTAACAGATATAGAACTTTCTTTAGTGTTAAGGTTAAGGGTAGGTTTATGCAAGGGTTTTGGTTAGAGCTAGGGTTAGGGTTATGATTATTGCTAGGATTTCAATTAGTATTAAAATTATATTGTAGATACAGTCAGTCATTTGCTTAGTGTAAGGTTAGAGCTATTGCTTGGATTTGGGTTAAGGCTATGTTTAGACAAAGTGTTAAGGTTAGGGTTTGGCGTTNGAGGTTAGTGTTAGGTTAGAGTTAGGGTTAAGGGTTGGATTTCTGGTTACAGGTTAGATTAGGGGTAAATGTAGGATTAGGGTTAGGACCAAATATGCTGTAGTCAGGGCTACAGCTAAATAAGGATAGGAAAGGCGAATGTGTATTGAGCTACAGCTAATTAGGCAAACCATGGACACCTGATCCAGGTGTGAAGCTAATCTGAAGGAACTGTAGGCAGCTGAGCCAAGCATTGCAATCTATACAGAAAAGCATAGAGACCTGAGTGTAAGTGTGCATCTGATCATGAAAACTGATTATACCAATTCCAGAGGTACAGCTAATCAACAAACAAACAAACAACAACAACAAAAATGAAAAGGAAGACAGCTGTTACCACAGCTTAAGGAATGGTATACATACCTGTGTCTAGTGGTCCAACTAATCAAGAAGAGTATAGGAACCTTTGACAGGGGCACAGATAGTCTGGATAAGTTCAGAAACCTGTGCCCATGGTACAGATAATTTGGATAAGTGCAGACATCTGTGCCCATGGTGCAGATAATCTGAGTAAGTGAAGACACCTGTGTCCATGGTGCAGATAATCTGGGTAAATGCAGATACCTACTCCCATGCTGCAGATAAGCTGGGTAAATGCAGATACCTACTCCCATGCTGCAGATAAGCTGGTAAGTGTAGACATCTGTGTCCATGCTGCAGATAATCTAGATAAGTGCAGACATCTGTGTCCATGCTGCGGATAATCTAGATAAGTGCAGATTCCTGTGCTCATGCTGCAGATAATCTGGTAAGTGCAGACTCCTGTGTCCATGCTGCAGATAATCTGGTAAGTGTAGACATCTGTGTCCATGCTGCAGATGATCTGGGTAAGTGCAGACTCCTGTGTCCATGCTGCAGATAATCTGGATAAATTCACACACCTGTATTCATGCTGAGATACTCTGGATTAGTGTAGACACCTATTCTTATGGTGCTTTTAGTCTGGATAAATGCACACACCTGTGTTTGGGGGTACAAATAACCTGGTAAAGTGCAGACATACGTGCCCAGATGCACAGATAATCAGGAATAAATAAACATTAATGGGGCTACCTAAGGTAG
>LZPO01066359.1:258893-277547 GCA_001675575.1 Neotoma lepida | reverse complement strand
AGAGAGGGATGGGAAGAGGGAGGGAGGAAGAGAGAGAGAGGGGAAGAGGGAGGGAGGGAGGGAGGGAAAAACCTACTTACTCCTGCCTCCCCCACCCTCCATGCAAGCCTGCAGTCCCAGCTNCTAGGGAGCTAAAGAGGGAAGATCACACATGAAGGCCTGCCTGTCTCTAGGTGACAGGATTTCTCAGAGCTCCAGAGAGAGCTGGAAGAAGAACCCACATAGACCTCTGCAAGTAATTTCTGGGACATACAACTTTCTCTCTCTCTTTTAAAAAGAGCACCACCTATTTGTCAAGACCAAATAGAATTACCAGAACCCACCTAGACAACTTTTCCATTTAAATGCTAATGAGTAAACCACAGATATTGAAATGTAGGCTTGGAGACATCTAAGCCAGTAAAAGCTGAAATAATACAAAATATGTCTTCCTTCACTGGTTGATCAATCCGGGCTGTCTTTTAAAATGGCAGGATAAAGCAATTCTGCCACTTAAAATATGAATTGTATCTCGTGCTTTTGGGAAAGAATAGAGAAACAAGCTTTGGGCACCTATAATTACACTCCTCTTATTTAACTTCATAAAGCAGGTTGTATATAACTCTAGTCTCTGTCTTCCCTCAGCATAGAGATAAACTATACATATTTGTGGTGAAGAATATCATGCAATGTCAAATGCCTCCTGTTTGGTCTAATGAAGGGGGTGAGCAGGGAAGAGGGGAAGGAGAAGGAATTGTAAGGCAATTGTGTCTTATGAAAAAGCTATAATTCTAGGCACTTAACAAATGCAGTACTGTTTCATCATCTGCCAGCTCAAGTCTTGCTGATGGCAAATTTCCTAGCAGAGGTCTTCAAATTAAATAAAAGGGGGGGGGGCCTAGAGATGTGGCTCAGCAGTTAAGAGCACTGGCTGCTCTTCCAGAGGACCCGGGTTCAATTCCCAGCACTCACATGATGGCTTATAACTATCTACAGCTCTAGTTTCAGGGAAATCTGATGCCCTCTTCTGGTCTTCCTGGGTACCAGGGATCACATGGTGCACAGATATACACTGAGGCAAAATACTCATATACAAGGAATACTAACATTTTTTTTAAATTAAATTCCCGTTCTTTTCTCTCCATGTTGCTGTCTGAGACAGGGTCTCTTACAGTCCAAGCTATTCTTGAATCGCCAGCCTCCTCCTTCCACTCTTAAGTGCTGCAATTATTAGGCATGTTTCAACACACCTACTAAGAGCCTGCTCTTGTAGTTAAACAATAGTTTATAAACAGCAAAATTGGATGGAGGCAAGTGAAAGATGAACACATAACTTAAAAATGGTTTATTCTTATAAGCAGTAGCAGCATTCTCCCCAAGATCTAGTTCAAAGGATATCTTTATGTAGCTGAAATAAGAATTAGAAAATGGTAAACATTAGACCACACATCTGTGTTATCATTAAGTCCAACTTGCAGCAAGCTCCTCTTAGTGTGCAAATAAAATAAAAAGCTCTAAGATGGTGACTCACTTCCCAAGGGCCTCACAATCTCATGAAGGAAATAAGACTAAAAATACAAGGGGAATAGATGAATATTGTCTAAAGGCCAAAATAATAGTCTTTATATTTTGATTTTTATATCACATTTTTTATTAGTCCTTCAAGAATTTCATACAATGTTCTCTATCCACTTACTTAAATTTGTGTCCTTATTTACTTATTTATTTTACCTATCAAGTCCAATTTGTGCTGCCCATACAATCTTGGATGTGTGGCCTTCCACTGGACTGTGGACTACCTACCACTGTAAAAACTTACACACACACACACACACACACACACACATACACACACTGGAACTACCTTATAAGGAGGCAACAATGCTGCTAGTAGATACCACAGGCTAACATAATGAATGAATGAATGAATGAATGAATGAGCAAGCAAGCTCAGTGCCAGGAATGAGTTTCTACTTTTGGAGTTGTTGACTCTAAAGATCTCACAGGTTCCAAACATTACAGGCTATTGCCAAGGCTCTTGGTTACCCTACAAAACTCAACAGTAAGACCCTATTACTGACGACACCACACTCTTGAGTCACAGAACAGGAAGACATCATGTTGGTATTGACCTGGAAGCTTCATTCCTACTGGCTGGCTTTCATAGTGCTTCATTCCTACTGGCTGGCTTTCATAGTGCTGGAAGGTACTATGCAAAGTAACAACCTTAATCATTGTTCTCTACCAACTTGAGATTATACGTTCTGTCCTTTGATATTGCCGTTAAAATGTAACCGTGTCTTTGAAATGCCGATGTAGGACCAGAGGGATGACTCACTGGGTAGAGATGCTTGTTGTCAACCTGAGGACCCGAGTTGGATCCCCAGAACTGATATGGTGGAAGGAGAAGATCAGCTCCTGCCAGCTGTCCTCTGATCTCTACACGCACACNGTGACAGCATGCCGCTATGCACAAAAATAAAACTTTTCAAAGAACATTCTAATGTAAAAATATTCATTTATTTCTACTAACGAGCACAAAAGCAATCTTGTTTAGCTAGCACCTGTAGGTGCTTCTGTAAGAACTGGCTGCTTTGGGTGTCTTCTCTTGGGCTTTTGGGTCTCNGAAACCTAAGCTCCAGAATGGTGAATTCATTCTTTAAGGCTCTCCATAGGTTGGCCACCAGAGAATTTGATATTGCTCATATGTTTCTAAAGACGCCTGTTCTCTTGACTTGGAGACAGTTATGCAGGCTTCCCAGGCCTTTCTTCTTCCTCTTCATAGCACACAGCCAANGTCAGCAGCTCGGATATGAGGGAGTTTATGAGCTATGCAGAATATCAGTTATGCCCTGACATATTCGTGGACACTGTATTCCCCAAAGCAAGCCCAGGGTTCTCTATGTAAATTCTGTTAAACATTTTAGAATCACATAACACAAGTTCTGCATAATAAACTCTCCTGAGAATTAAAAAATAGAGGGTTCATATCCCCCTTTATGAAGCCAATATAAAGCACATTTCTGATAGTAAAGCCCATTAGTGTTTTTCTCAAAAGGGAAAATTAGGTCATTCTTACAAATAAACATGTCCCTTAGCAGCTGTGTCAACCAATCAACATACACTAAAATAAAAAAATGTGGCTGTGTTGAAATACTATATTGGCAGCATGTTTACAGGAAAGTCCACAAAATTAAAATCTGTTGGTTTAACTTTCCACATTTACAAACTAAAAAAGAAAAATGTCATTATTTTCATAGATGCATAAAATCTCAATTCAACATTCATCCATATTAAAAGCTTGCAGTATATTATCCTCCTAACAAAAACAAACAAATCCCCAATAGCAAGATTTTTTTAAAGATGCATTTTCTTTGTTAATTGTGTGTATTTGTGCAAGTACTCACAGAGGCCAGGGGGCACAGGATTCCCTCTTGAGCAGGAGTTATAGACATAGGGGCTAGGAACAAAACTCAGGCCCTCTGTAAGAGCAGTATGCTCTCTTAACCACTGAGCCTCAACAGCAAAAATTCACAACTACTTCCTTTGAAAGAAGACGAAGATGTCTGTTAGTACCATCTGTGATGGGATGAATGGGGCCCTACTCAAAATGCTAAAGGCCTAAGCCCCAGCGCCTGTGAGCAGCACCTTCTGTAACACAAGATCTTACCGATGACTCTGTTAACAGGAAATCTTAGNTCAAACCCTAACCCAATATGACTACGTTCTATAATAGAGGAATCGGGCTGCAGACACACACAGAGGAAAGATATTAATAAGGGAGGGGGAGATCTGGNTCTATAATCCAGTGAATGCTGGAAGGCACCAGAAGAGGAATTCCATGGCTTCTCCAGCTCTCAGAGGAATTGGCCCTGCCCACCCCTGATCTCAGTTTTGACCCTCCAGAGCTGTGAAACAGTACATTTCTACTGCTTACACACCCAGTTTATTACAGCAGTCCTTGCATGCTGATACACTGTGTCTATTCTAAGTTGCACTGGGGGGCTGTCAGTATAAAACTAGAAACCCAAATCAACAAATAGTACACAAGTTATAAAGAATTGAAATCAAAAACATAAGATTACTAATACTCAAATGTCTACACGGAGGTCTACAAAGNTTCTCNTAGAATTAGTAAAAGTTTAGAAGTAGTTAATTAAAACCATATCAAAGTCATCTGCATTTTACACATATATAACAATTACAAACTTTAATCTTAAAATGTATTCAGTATGATGTATGAAAACAATCACCTAACAAAGGTGTATTAGATCTCTGAATAAGGCGGGCGGTGGTGGCGCANGCCTTTAATCCCAGCACTCAGGAGGCAGAGGCAGGCGGATCTCTGTGAGTTCAAGGCCAGCCTGGGCTACAGAGCGAGATCCAGGACAGCCAGGGCTACACAGAGAAACCCTGTCTTGAAAAAAAAAATCTCTGAACAAAATCTTATTCCTACACATTAAGGAAGCCCTAAATTATAAACTTAGCAGTTTTTTTTTTCCTGCAGAAACTGACAAACTAGTTTTAAATTTTACATGGAAATCCAAAGACCTTGAATTGTCCAAACAATCTTGAAACTGAAGCATGAAATGACAGGACCTAGACTAACAGAGTTCAGAAACTGCGATCAAACAACAGTATGTAAACAAGACGTGAGGCTCGCCTGGTACTGTAGTGCCTGAATGTAGTCCCACCTACTTGCCTGGCAGGCTAAGGCAGGAGTCTAAGTGCTAGAGGCAAGCTCCACAACATATCTGTCTTACAAAAGTAAAGAAAAGAAAGGAAGGGAAGGAGGGTGAGAAAAACACATAAGGGTTTACATAAACAAGCAGGTCAAGCCCCATACTGGGAGAAAAAACTGCAGTTCATATACTTGCCAAATCACGTGAGAACATATANAACTCCCACAAGCCAACAGTCAAAACAAGAAACGCTAATTTTCCACATGAGTAAAAAATTCAAGAGAACACTTCATAAAACAAGGTACATCAATGACCAAAAAGAACATGAAAAGATTGTTACCATTATTATATACCAGAAAAACTTAGGTTAAGCTGTATGAGCTGACTTCATACCTATGAGAATAGCTACCAGTAAGATGACTGACACCAAGCTGAGCATAGTGCANATGCCTCCAACTCTAGCACTTGGAAAGCAGAGGCAAGTAGAGCTCTGAGTTCGAGGCCAGCCTGGTCTATAGAGCAAGTTCCTGTTGTGGAATATTATTTTAAAGTGTGTTACATTTGTTTATGCTGTGGAACATTTGTTTAACAATGCAAAGNTATGTTGCANTCTTTTATGTTATAATTGTTTAACTCTGTGAAACTGTGTTACTTTGCCTGTCTAAAACACCTGATTGGTCTAATAAAGAGCTGAACGGCCAATAGCAAGGCAGGAGAAAGGATAGGCAAGGCTGGCAGGCAGAGAGAATAAATAGGAGGAGAAATCTGGGAAGAGATCAAGATTGAGGTACGAAAGTGAGGAGGAGGGAAGGACTCCAGGGGCCAGCCACCCAGCTACACAGCAAGCCACAGAGTAAGAAGTAAAGAAAGGTATACAGAGATAGAGAACAGTAAAAGCCCAGAAAGTTAAGAAAAGCTGGCTGAAACAAGCCAAGTTAAGGCCAGCCATTTATAAGTAAGAAAAAGTCTCCATGTGCGATTATTTGGGAGCTGGGTGGTGGGCACCCAAAGGGGCCAAAGAGCAAAGAGTTAAAAACAACCAACTACAAGTTCCAGGCCAGCCAACGCTGTATAATGAGATTCTGTCTTAAAAAAAAAATAAGTTTGACTTCTAAAGCTCTGAGATCAGAATCTAGTACTATCTAAACAAAAGAAAACAAACAAGAAAGCAAAGATGGATGCCAAGTGTCAATGGGGACTTAGATCAGATNGAAATCTCAGGCTTTGGTGGACAAAGTTTAAGGTGGTTTTAAGGTGGTATAGTCCCTTTGAAGATNCTAGTTGGTGATTTTTCTTTTTANCAAAGCAAAAACATTATCTGGCTACCCCATTCATTTTATTTTGTTTATTGTTTTGTTTGTTTTTTTAGACAGGGCCTCAAATTCAATACGTAACTGGGGATGACCTTGAAAGCCTGATCATGCTACCTCCACATTTGGAGGGCTGGAATTACTGGCATGGACCACCTTGTTTGGCCATTCTTTTTCTTTTTCTTTTTCTTTATTTCCCCCTACCCCCAAGACAGGGTTTGGATCTCACTCTGTAGACCAGGCTGGCCTTGAACTCGGAAATCCGCCTGCCTCTGCCTCCCAAATGCTGGGATCAAAGGCGTGCATCACTAGCACCTGCCACCACATTCTTAATGTTTTTATATAATTACACAAGATACCCACAGCAGACTTATTCTTAATAATCTAAAACTTAAAACAGATAAGTTTTAGAACCATAAGGTAATGCATTCAAGCTAAGCACTTACTGACAGCTTTCCTCCCAGCCCAGCCATTGGTGAAACATTCCTAACTATAGAATACTAGTTATGAACAGATAAAAACAATACTTGGACGAATGTCAAAAACACTGTGTGAGGCTGATGAGATGGTTCAGTAGGTGAAGACGTTTACCACCTGGCCTCAGGTCCTGCATGGTGGTAAGAGAGACACAAGTCCTGCAAGTTATATTCTGACCTCCACACATATGGTGTCCAGGCATGTGTGTGCCCTCACACATGTAAACACAAAAAATAAATATAATAATGAAACTGCACATACNATACATTTCCACTTATATGAATATTACAGTAGACAGCACAGATATGTGCTGATTAAACTCAGAAGTGCTTATTTTAGGAATAGGGTGACAATGACAAATGACCAAAGGAACTCTTTGGGGCACAGGAAGAGTCTACATCTTGTTTAAGGTGTTTGTTGTGAAAGTGTGGAGACTCACTCACTGTCTTAGTTACTGTTCTATTGCTGTGACCAAACACCACGACCAAGGCAACTTATAGAGGAGTTTATTTAAGGTTTATAGTTTCAGAGACTTAGAGTCCATGACCGTTATGGTGCGGAACAAAGCATGAGACAGGAAGGGAGGGAAGGAGAGGAGAGGGGAGAAGGAGGAGGAGAGAGGGGGAGGGAGGAGAGACAGAGAGACAGACAGACAGAGAACAGTGCAGGAAAGAGCACTAACTGGGAATGGCATGGGCTTTTAAAATCCCAAAGCCTACCTCCAGTAATACACCTCTTAATCCACGCCAAACACTTCACCAACTAGGGACCAAACATTCAAATACGAGTCTATGGAGGCCATTCTCATTCAAANTGCCACACGTGTCAAAATTCATTAACCTGTATGGCATGTGCATTTCCCCAGGCACACCTGTAATCCTAGTATATAAGGTGGGGAGGCAGGAAGCCTGGGGAGTCCAAGGCCAGCCTAACCTACACGGCGAGACTCCCTGAAAAAACAGTAAGAGGCTCATATATGTGACCAAAGGTATATGGGTGTCATGGGAAACTAGTAAAACACCAGCACAGAGTACTCANGCAGAGTTTTCCCTGAAAAGATAAGATGCTGCAATACGCACAAAGCTTCAGGTTACCACTGCAAGTGGTTTTAGTTTACATCCATGAATTTAACAAAGCACACGGTAACTGCATGTGAATATAAGAACAGGACCACAATGAAAACAACACTGCCTGTGGAAGATTNCAAACTGCTAAAACTGTTCTGGCGTTTTCTGTGAAGCCCTCGACGCGGCTGAGTAAGCTGATGATTCCCCCCATGGAATTTACTTTATGTTCACAAAGACAAGAACAAGGGAGGAACATTGATCGTGTCTGAGATGGGAGAACACTGGAAAGGCCCCAGCTTTCCTCCACAGGATAGAGGACTGCACAGTGCAACAATGACCTATAGCTACGTACGAGAGTGAATCCATTCATGAGGAACCTCATGAGAGGAAATCAATCCATAGGTGATGAGCCTGGAAATGGGTGGATGATACATTTCTAAGACATCAAAAGTGTCCCTAAACATTCAGTTTCCTAAACTAAATGTTGCTGTCATTATTTGCTGCATCTTTACAGATTAAAAGTATTTTTCTGTATGTTATTAAACAACATTTTTTTTTTTTTTTGGTTTTTTCGAGACAGGGTTTCTCTGTGTAGCTTTGGCACCTTTCCTGGAACTCACTCCGTAGCCCAGGCTGGCCTCGAACTCACAGAGATCCTCCTGCCTCTGCCTCCCGAGTGCTGGGATTAAAGGCGTGCGCCACCACCGCCCGGCTAAACATCAATTTTTAAAGCTTTTTATTAGTGTATATATTAATTATATATGATGGGTTTTATTACCACATTTTATTTCTTTTTCTAAATCTTGGTGTGTCTGTGGGAATGTGTGTGTAACTCACACACGTGCATCTTCATGTGTGAGTGCAGGTATGTTCATGCCAAGACAGGCATGTGGAGATGAGAGGGCAACCGCAGATGTTGGTCTTTGCCTTCCACCTTGAAGGCACCTCTTAAGCTAGCTGACCTATGAACTCCCATGCTGTCATAGGTGCACTGGCATTACAGACATACACTACCACGCCTCGCTTTATGTGGACTCTGCAGACTTGAACTCAGATCCTCGTGTTTNTAAGTCAGGAGCTTTGCCCCACTGAGCNATCTCCCCAGGCCTCATTATGACATTTCCATACATAAATATAATGTGTTTTGATTGGTGCAATAGTGGCATGACTGTTGTAGGGGTAACCATCCACTTTCTTACTAGTTTTACACATAAATTTTTAAGATACATATTTATCTATAAGTTATTTACTTTCCCAAACTAGTTTAATCTTGGGAATCTAAAAAGAATCCATTCAGTAAACTTACTAGAATTCACAACTTGCATGGTTTTCACTTAAAATTTCATTTCATAGAAGCATATATTTATCACATATGTATCACAATTTCTGAGTTCATCTCAATGCAGTACTTAGTTTATATTAAATCCATATTTAAGGGTCATTTCTCAAATATCACAGATATTTGAACTCTTCAGGGGGCATCTCATAAATTATTAACCATAAATGCCTCTTATATTATTAGAATATAAAGGACAAGATGAGCATGTGGGACACTGCTCAATGAGACCGATGCCCTACACTGGGTGAGTGTTTGCCCCTTCTGAGGCAGCAGGTTTCACAAGGTCACTCACTTACCTCTTGGGCTGTTGGCCATAGGAACGCTAGGGAGATGGCTCAGCAAGTAATGGCACCTGCCACTAAGCTGGATGACCTGAGTTTAATCATGGAACCCACATTGTGGTGGAAGGAAAGAACCTACTGCTGCAAGCTATTCTCCAACCCCCACACACGCGTGTGTCCTCACACACATAATAAGTCAATATAAAAAGAAACAAAATGAAAATCTACAGCATAAGAACAAACAAAATAAGAGCATTTGTAAGATCAGTTATCTAGAAGTAGAAAGAAGTTTGCAGATACATCATAATATTTTAATTTATGTAGATATAAAACTAGACCAACTCCTGCTCTGGACAGAAAAAAATATATTGAAAAAGTACTGTGACAAAGTGGCTTTTATTAAGATGGGTGCTTTAGCAGACAACATTACTAGCTATACCACAGAACGCAGACATTGAGAAGTTGTCTACCTTTAAGACAGGCCTGGTACCAGTCCTGAGCATCTGGAAAAACAAACAAACAAACAAACAAAAATCCCAAACACTCAATATTCAATATTCTAGAGTTACCTAACATTTTTAAATGAAATAAATTCTGCAGCGCCCCTGGAAAGGTACATGTGTACCAGAACATCATCATCAGTACAGGGCGCAGGGTGGGGACCCCCAAACTCAAAGGATGAGTATAACTGAAAGTGCCTCCTATCACAAGCTAGAGAGTAACTCATCTACATTTTTAAAAGGCATTCTACCTAAAATTAGCTTTGTTATTTTCTCCCCACTTCATGGTAAATGTTTGTTCTTTTCATTTTCAGTTTATGGAGTTATACTAAGAGTGAACAGAAATCAAATGCTCATTCTAACATTTGGACCACAGCTCGGTCAGATGGAAAGGTGGGCAGCAAAGTGGACCATGCACCCAGAACACTAGGTCATTTTGGTCTTTAAAATGCTTTAGAAAAAAAAGGACGGCGCAAACAAAGCTTCTGTAGGGAAACCTTTTGGAGTAGATAAAGGCAAGGCTGCCCTTGGAGAGATGGGGATAAAGATGAGTGAGGGCAGGGCAAGGGAGGAGAAGGGAGAGGGGAGAAAGAGAGACTGGGTGATTCCAAGAGAGTGAGACTCCTTTTCTAGACGGAAAGGAGCTGGCCGGATGTGCAAGTCCACAGTCGTTAAGTAGTAAACAAAACACATGAGCTGTCCAGGAGAAGGCTCCCTCTAAGTCCCTGGGGCTCCTGCGCTGGGTTTAGGATCTGTACTGAATTACTATGGGAGGTGATTTCTCGCCACCAGAGGGTCTTAGCTTAGCATCCACCTGGATAATACCTGGAGGTTAAAGGGTCTTCAAAGAGAGTTTGAAGCCTGGCCAGTTTAGACCCTCCTCAGGTCTCAGCTACTTGGAGGCTGGAGCAGGATGAATACTTGAGACCACAGTTCAAGACAAGCCTAGGCAGGCAGCACACTATGACCCTGTCTCCCTAATCCCATCCCCGCCACTCCAAAAAAAAAGAAGAAAACTTGGACTTTTGCTCATTTGAACTATTTTACATGGATTGGCTTAGGTTGGACTAGGGCGATGGAAATTAACTTTTTTTAAATTAAAAAAATTATTTGTGTAAGCATATGTCTGTGTATGCCACATACGTGTAGGTGCATGCAGAGGCCACAAGAGAGCATCAGAACCCCTGGTGCTGGAGTTACAGGCACTTGTGTGTTGCTGATGCTGAGTCCTCTGGAAGAACAGCAAGTGCTCTTAACCACTGATGCATCTCTACAGCCTAGAGGCAGACCCTGGTAGGGTCAGAACTAAAGTCTGAGCCGAGAACAGCAGGCAGGGAGATTTTTAGATTGGGCTGGGAAAGGGCAAAACACTGCAGAAAGACCAAGTCCCCAGCGCTCAACTATCCTACATGAATGATGACAGTAGGAACAATATATGACAGACACTGGCCACCTCCTTGTGCTTGTGGGTGAGTTGGTGTTTCTACATCTATATACAGGGTTTGAATTCCACTGTAGGTTTCCCCAACACTGTCATCTAGCTGCCTAAAGAGGACAGGGTAGTTCAGATGGCTTGATCAACCACAGTTGGTATTTAGAGAGCTGAGACTCCAATCCAGGCATCTTAACTCCCAAGCACAGGCCCTTAACAGGTGTCATGCTGCCTCAAGTATGGGTGGTGCACTTAGCATGTAGAGTGCAAAGGATGCTCAAGCCTGGATGGGTACCAGGCAATGCATTCCTGAGAACACTTTGGCTGACCCTCATGAGAGCCCCAAGCACTGGGCTGGTCATAGTTATTTCTAATTCACTTCATTCCCTTCCTCTTTTCCTTTCTCCATTTCTCTCTTTGTATTTTGTTTGTGTGTGCTACTTGTTTGTCTGAGACCATTGTAGCCTAGGCTGATACTGAATTCACTATGTAGCCTAGGCTGGCCTCTAACTCAAACTTATCCTCCTGTCTTGGCCTCTTGAGTACTGGGATTACAAATGTGCACTACCATGCCTGGATTCTCTTTGGTTTTTGAGACAGGATCTTGTCATATAGCCCAGGCTAGTCTCAAACACAGAATTCTATTGCTTTAGTCTCCTGAGTGCTGGGATTACCTGAATGCACAAGCAAGCCCAGTTTCCTTTCTTATAACATCTCTGAGAAGAAAGGCAAATGACAGAGAACTGAGATGTCCCGTGGCTTCTTTAATGGTGCACAACTACACAGGGACTGGCCCCTGTTNGTGACTAACCCCACATTCTCCCAGCTCTATTGACTGAAGGAACATGCTGGCTTCAGTTCCTCTGAGCTAAAGTCTTCCTGACCACAGGAGCAACTCTCAACAAGAGACCTAGATCCTTCAAGGTGACTGGCCCAGTGGTAACTGGTCCTGAAGTGATTCCTGAGATCAGCAGGGCTCTTACCTCCCAGCGGTGGGTCCCAAGACTCCACCCGCCTTGCTGAGACTCAGGTACATTCCTATCAAATCAGGATATAAGTTTACCTGACATAAATTGCTCTGGCTGAAAAGCACCCCAGTTTAGTGACTCAATGCTGAAACTTGCTGGCAGCCAACAACAAATACATTAGCTTGTAACCAGGCAACACTTGATCAAAATGAGTACAGAAGAGAAGGCAAAAAACTAGGTACAAAAAAAAAGGTCATAGAATACTGGCCTGTTCCAGTGATCTGAGAGAGACAGAGGAAGGGGACGAAGGGGAGAAGACAGTTATGGTCTAATTTGTCTTGATATTACCCTGACACACATCTATGTCTAACTACTCCTTGCTGTGTTAATACAAGTGCTAATAAAAACATGGAAGTATATATTGTCCCCTTATCCATGGGTTCAAATATGGAACCCATGGATGTGGGGTTCAACGGAACCCATATTAAAAGCATTTGGCACACATCATGCNTATCATGCAAAGCTGCTATATGTGTCTGTACCAAACACGTCCATCTAAAGATGACTTAAAGCATATGGCAACACGTGTAGACGTATAGNGTAGGCACTTACCANACAGATGGTATGTACATATGTATGACTAGTGTGTATCCAGGCATGTATATGTCATATACATCCTAAATGAGTTACATAAATGGTTATAACTGAAGCGAGGGGTGCGGGGACATGGAAAGGAATGGGATGATAATAGGGGTCTCTCAGGCATTCACCACNTAACACTGTCCTCAANACAGAATCTACTTGACTATGAAGAAACATCTTGATCTCAAGTCTTCAGGAAGACATTTAAGAGTATTTTGCAAGAAACATNCAACCTTATTCGGGGNAGCCTCAGACTGAGTTGTNAAGTTTTGTGTTCGTTCAGTAGTTTCTATTTTTTAATATAGCTAAACAGGTCGGGTTTGCCACAGAGGAGATGAGTTGTAAGANCTGAGCCAAATTACTCTGCAGAACCCAAACACCTGGCTGCCACAAATGATGACTTCAATGTCTTTCTAATGAGGACTGGATACTGACCAAAAAGAGATGCTGAACCCATTCAGGGAAACTGACTCCTCTGCATAATCAAAATTTTAACATTAGCATAAAAGNCTGTTAATAACTGTAAAAAAAACAGAAATGCTAGAAAAATACATGTATTGTTTTTATTTGTTTGTTTTCAAAACCTTTCATTTACATTTGTGCCAGGCCCCTACTCACTTGGGCAGGATTTTTTTCTTTTTTTAAAACAAGGACTTCCAAAGCCCAGGCTCCCCTCTAACTTGCTATNTAGCTAAAGAAGAAGACCCTGAACTCCAGATCCATTTGCTTCCCCTCCCAAGTGGAGGAACTGCAGCCTTGGGCCACTGCACCTGGCTTTACAGGGTGTTAGAGATGGAACCCAAGGCTTCCCTCATGCCAGGCTAGCAGTCTACCCACTGAGCTGCATCCCAGGGCCCAGCGTTGCTTTTGCAACAGCAAGCTCTAGGCTTTGTCAGCTTTGCAACTAGAAGACGCTGCTGTGAAACACAGGCCAGTATCCACCCTGTCTCTAGAGAGTTGAGGCCAACTCTGAATCGGTCCTGCAAGCCTGCAGGAGTGAACAGCTCTGTCCCCAACTCTAAGGCCAAAGNATTGCCACTCAAATATGAGTGGAGGAAGAATGGCAGAGGAAAGTAAGGCGGAGGGTCCTACCAAGTCTTACCAACGAGCTGCAAATGCACACCTTGGCACGTACAGTGAACTGAAATCCAGAATNCACAGCCTAACTCCACAGTAAAGCCTCTATGGGATCCACGACTGCTCAGAACAGAGAACCGTGGGTTTTCAGAGTGCAAGCATGGCCTTACACTCTCATTTTTATTGGTGAACAACCATTTACTATATTTCTGTTAAGTGTCAGGTCTTATGATAGATGCCTCCCATGAAAATTTTATGAGAATCCACACATCTTTTGTAAAATTTGCCCTACTTGGTGAATAGGGGAGATAAGACAGGGAGGGCCTCGTGTAACCTAGGCTGGCCTCCAACGTGATACCTAGTCATGGATGGCTGATGATGGTCTTGAACTCCCTGTCTTTCTACTTCTATCTCCGGAATGCAGGTACCACCACACCCAGCTATTAGNCCTGTTTTGATCAGGAAAATGGCATCCAAAGGTCACTGTTAGGAAGGGACAGGAGCAGGGTTTAAACCCACAGCCTCACCCCCATCATGGCCCTGGAGTGTGATGAACCAGGGCTTGGGGAAATGCGCTGTGGGCAGGTTCTTGGGGATTCTGGTCATGCATTGCCTTTTATTTTACACCCAAGTGGTAGTTGCTTGGTTAGCAGAAATGAAAGGAAAAAGAAAAGGAAGCAGCTGTCCAAATGTCCCTTCCTTTCTGACCCTGGAGCTGTGAGTCCTCAGCTTTGCTGACCAAGAAAGAATCATGACCACCAGCATGAGAGTGCAGCACACACCACACCAGCCAGTCTCTGCCCCATATTCTCCAGTCAGCAGCAAGCAGACAGGCTAGCTCACAGGGCAGCAAGGTCCTTCTCACACCCCTTCTCCTGTCTTCCCTTGCCACCACATTAACACCAATANTGCCTGCCTGCCCTCCTGACCCAGCAGGCCCTGCCCAAAGCACACGAGTGATCAATCAAATCTGCTCAAGACTACAGCGTGAACTCCACTTCAGCACCCAATTGTAGCCACAGAGCAGCAGCCTCGGAGGTTCAACCAACAACCCTTTGACAGAAGCAAGACCAGGAGGCAACTGGACAGCCTCAAGAAGCACAGGNAGACAGGCAGAAGGCGATGGAAAGGTCCCACTGGGGTGCAACTCCCTGACCCGGTGCACCCGTGCTAGACTGGGACCAGGGATCAAACACGGGCCTNCTCTTTCCTCTTCAACACTCCCCTGCCTAGTCTCCCAGTCTCTCAATTCAGACCTGAGACTGACCCTAATTTCAACCCCTAATCCACAGAGCTCGGGAAACTTCAATTACAGCACGCACCCCGACCGTTCCACCCGAAGGGTGGAGGCGCACCGGCACAGTCCTTCCTGGTCCTGATCTCTCTCTTCCCCCAGAAACGCAAGTTCAAGGGCTAGGTCTCTCAGATTTGCCTCTGCCTTCCACTGACACACCCCCAGATCACAGTGTACACAGTGACCCCGCGCGGGTGAACACCCCAGGTTCCCCCAGCCTGCACGCCGGCCCCCGGCGGCACACCTGGCCCAGTCACGCCGGCACCCGCCCGCTCCCGCCCCGCTGCACCTGCGCGGCCGCTCGCCAGGGCCGGTCGCGCCCCCGCGGCTCCCTCCGGCCACCCCTCGCCTCTCACCAGCGCAGCGCAACCGTCCCGCGCCGCCCGCGGCCTGGGGCCCCGCCGCCCGCTCCGGCCGCGGCTCCTGGGCTGCCAGCCCCGCCGCCGCCGCTTCCCGTCACGTGGGCCGCCGCCCGGCGCCGGCGGAGGGCGGGCGCTCGCCGGTGCCCGGGCCGCCGTGCGCCGCTGGGGGGCTCCGCGTCAGGGCTCGGCGGTCGGGATGAAGGGCGAGCGCGCGCCGGCGAGTGCGCAGGCGGCGCCGACCCCGACCGCCGCCCCCGGGAGGGCAGAGGCTCCGCCGCCCGCCTGGGAAGCGCGGAAGAAGCGCCGCCTCGTCTTCTCCGCTTGCCGCTCCATGGCTGGCTACTACACAGCAGCGCTGGTCAGGTGGAGGCTCGGAAAAATGCCTCCTGGACAGGCGGGTGGACGGACTGACAGCCTGGGCCCGGCCTGCGACTGGGGATGCCTCCTGGACTGCAGTGTGCCAACCGGGGGCACGGCCTGTCGGTTCCCAGGCCCACTGCTAGTCCGGCCAGATGGAATGCAAGTCGCGGAGGGGAGGAGCGTATTTGCAGGCTATTCCNTCCTAGCTGGGAGTCCCGGGGCGATTCCACCCACTTCTTTTAGGGCAGTCCATCAATGGCCACTCCTTTGTGTCAAGCCGTGATGGAGAATCCTAGAATCCTTCTTCCGTATAGAATCAAAACCCAGTTTTCCTGATGAAGCGTTAGGAAGCTCCTCCAGAGTCATCAGTGCTATCAGCAACAAACAAATAAACCAACCAGCCAGGTTTCTCGAGTTATTTCCTCTGACTTGAGAACTCGCTATTGAGGTACCTTAGGGTCTCCCTCCCCCACAACCCTGTTCCCAGAGTTTGTAGGAAAGATGCCACCCCAAGCCCCAAGAGTGAGCAACATACTATTCTGTAGTCTTGTTTCAAAGGAGGAAGGCGCGTAGGGATGAGGGCCTTGAAAGACTAGCTTCTGAGGAGACCTCTATTGACTGATTATAGACCCTGAGTTCAGTGCTGTCCAGCAATTTATATCTTGTACCTTTATGAGGTACAAACTTCAATTTCCCCATTTTACTGAGGCAAAGAGGTAAATGACTTGTCCTGAATCTCATGCTAGCAAGGATCTGAGCAAGAAATCAGAATTCAATAACACGGTGTGTTTGTAACCAAATAAATAAATAANTTCTACTGATTAGTTTGTGTAACAACTTTTACATTCCACTCTAGATGATACGAGAGTGAAGATGCATGCTATCAAAAAAGACGTAAATCAGAAACAATGATTTTCTTTATGAGAAGGCTCACCACAGGATTTTTTTTAAATGGCAAGCTCTATTGTCGGATGTTCTTGGGACATACTGATTTATCTACATCACAAACGGCAGCTCCCTTTAGGGAGTGCCTGGACTATGAAACATGCTTAGATATCTTCATAAGCTAATTAAATCCTTCGTTATTTCTGTTGGGTCCATTTAAAAACAAATATGGTGCCATGGTTTTCAAATAANTTTTTTAAATTTACTTTTATATATATGAGTGTTTTGCTTGCATGTATGTATTTGCATCATGTGAGTACAGGAGCACACAGAGGCAGGAAGAAGGCATCAGATCTGGTACTGGAGTTACAGATGGCTGTGAGCCAGGTGGATGCTGGGAACCAAAGTCAGGTCCTCTGTAAGAGCAGCAAGCACTTTAAACTGCTGAGTCATCTCTATCCTCTCAAATGAAAGCCCTGGGCCCATATCAAACACTATAATGATATTTTATAGGATGGGAAAAGACTAAAGAAAATGACACATTTCATAAATACAACTGTGTGCTTCAATAGTTGCCAAACACTTCCANAACTTGGTGTCCTCTGTCTTGTGCTATGTACCCCAATTCTGTCAAGCTTCTTGCATATAGAAAGCACNCAGCCAGTTTTAAAAAAATGGGTGATTTCATGCTCAACATTAATGCACTAAAGTATCTTTAAAAGACACTTACTAGTGATGCTGGGGTGAACTGGGAACCTGTTCATGTTGAAGATGCTCTTCACCACACAGCAAGTTTACTAACTCAAGAGAGTTTTAATGCTAATATTCTCTTATTCTAACGTGCACATTCTTAAGAATGTATCTTACATGGTTGATGATTAGTGTACATTCTTAAGAACGTATCTTACATGGTTGATGACTAGCTAACATCTAACATGTTTGGACATCACTTTTAAAGACCAGGTTAAACAAAATGACATTTATGATTTTAAAAGTAAACATAGTGTTTTAAGAGCTTTTATTGTATAATATTAGCTCATTTAATTATATATACACATACTCATTACTTGTACTGTAGCTCTAGCAAAATAAAATTTTCAGTTATTACTCAACTACTTCCTGGGCAGCTCCTTCAAGCCAAGTGCTATGCCAGAGGCTAAGTCAGACTCTGTCTCAGGGAGCTTACTGTTTTGAAAACCACTAAATTAGGGATATATGTGCAAGAAAAACCTACCTAGCCAAATCCTAAAGTAAAAAATAATGTGCTTTAGAAGTTTGGTGACAACAGAGCTCAGGTAGGAAGTGCCTAAGAATCATTCAGCACAAACTTGATAGTTCTTGTTGTGTAGCAGGCACTGTGCTNGGAGCTGAAGACCAAAAGAAAAAAATAGGTAACCTGTGAAAAAAGTGCCTTGATGTGAATGTATGTATGTCCCCAAACTCCCGCAGAACTATATTNCCCCATATAACAGTATTAAGAGGTAAAGCCTTTAGGCTAANGCCCATGGGTGGGATTATCAAAGAAATGCAACTCTTTTCCCTCTGCCATGTGCCACATGAGGACACAGTGAGATATCACCATCTCTGTGGAATGGATGCTCACTAGATGCCAAATTCTCCAGCACCTTGGATCTCCCAGANTCCAGTACTGTGAGAAACATGTCTCTGGTGTCTGGAATCCACCTAGTACTCATCAATGTGTCCACACACACTAAGACACTGGGTTTATAGGAAAACCAGTCATTTCAGTAAGTAAATGCATCCTTCCCATGTGCTGAGGAATGAGAAACAGCAATATTACCATTAATAGTGTTATAAATACTAATAGCTAAAAACACAAACCCAGAATGGGAAGTACTGCATTAACTGTTACCTTCATTTTGAAGCTACTTGCCTTAAGCTTAGATATATTTTTGAGAAATAACACTTATTTTTAGGGGCTTGAAAGACAACTCAGTAGTTAAAAAACACTAGCCATTCTTGCAGAGGACCCAAGTCC